>NIUQ01002842.1:0-20048 GCA_002796945.1 Plectus sambesii
CGATCGAGGTAAACAAGGACGCAACGGTTGCGCACCATTCTCTGTAGTGTCCCTTGTACTCGCGTAAGTCGGGTCGATATTGCAGATAGCGTCCAGCTAATGTGAACCTCTCCTGCGCCTCCAGGAATAGTAGGACGTCTTGGTACTAAATCGTCATTGATATCGCTCAGTCGAATGACACACGCTCTCTTCATCGCAATGTACCTGATACTTGCCGATATGCAGCCCGATCAACTCTACACTGACGTTCAGGAAAATTTTAGGCGTCGTCCAATCAGTCTCGTCCGCCTCCGGCTTCTGATTCAATCGAAGTTTCGCATCCACCGAAATCGGCTCCAAGACTGCAATACATAACGCTATTCATCACCCATTTTCACTTATTCCTCAACTGTAATTGTAGCCCTGGGGAAGGTTGTTACTGGTTGCGATGACAGATCTCATGGCTCTTCCAATTTCTTCCTTGGAGGTCATGTCGGAGATGAGCTTCGTGTCCGAGTTCCAGTAAACGGCCAAACTGTTCATCTGCACGAGCTTGTAGATGAGCTTTACCGCTTCCTTGTGAATCGTCGGCACCCAATTTTCATCCGTTGTCTGCAAAAATATTTGATTACATTACAAACATTCCCACTCTCTGTATTGCAAAAATAATTAATCACTTTCGATAATAACCCACCTTTAGCTCAACCATATTGCTGCAACATTTGTGCATAATAGCTCAATGAATTAGATCGCATTTGCACTTTCAAAATAAAACGTGTTATTCTGCATAATACGCATGATATTGCCTTATCTGGCTGCTATATGCTACCTATAGTTTTATAATGAAGACGATTTTACGATCTTGTTTGCTAAAAAAGTATTAAACTAATAAGGCAATGTTGCACTTAAAACATAGAATAATACATGTAATGCTGAAATATTTTGGAGTACACGAACTAGTGCGCTGAATCAATCTCAACAACTTTCGAAATACGCAAAGTAACGGGAAAAGTGAATAATAAAGAGTGCAAATTTAATAATCGCAGCACGTTCAAAGTTCGACGCGAGTGCGCTGAAGCGTACCTGGAAATCGAGACTGTCGAGAGTGATGCCAGCGGCAAATGGTCGACGACGATTGGTATACTTGTCTTCGTAGCGAATGTGGATATTCTTCACAGTGACCTGCAGATTCTTGATGACCTGCGTGAACATCTTCTCTGCGAAAGTGTCGGGCGCGGCATCCTTGCCCTCTTTCATCTCTGAAGAAACGCCCCTGTGAGAAAAAATCAAAGAAATATCACAACTGACTTCGACGCAGAGCGCGCGCATCTTCCAAGCGCGACAGTGTCTTCTGCTTCACATCCTGCTTGTTCTTGAACGACTTTACTTCATTGTATTTCACGCCTGCAAGCGAAATGAATTTCTCCTGAAATGATGTCATGCTCGTTATCAAACCTTGATTCGGTACGACGATAATATGGAGCCCTTCAATATTTGCAGTCACGGGCGCGGTGTAGAGATTCTTCCATGGAATTTTCAACACGAGTTTCGATAAATGGCCAAATTTTAGCTTTACGGGCAGATCCAAGTCATCCAACGCCGTCTCTTTAATGTCCAAATTCTCAAACTTGACATCTCCTGCAAGTGGAAGTCTGGTTCTACTAATGCAATAATGACAGCTTTCGCAATCACGTACCGCCCCAAATGTCGATGTTCAACTGAGAGGCGTCAAGGTTTTCGATGAAGTCGCCGAGGAAGTGATTGAGCAAGTCAGCAGCGAAACTTTCAAACACCATCGTGCTGACGCATTGGACGGCACAAAACTGTGTGTGCGCGCGTAGCCGCCGTTTCGAATGCCAGCGATTCTCGTTATCATGTTTATTCTGTCGTTTCTTGTGGGGGCGAGGAGGGAAGGATCGAACTAACCGAACTTTTATCTCGGGATAGACCCCAGCCAGAGAGAAGTGAACACGCAAACATTTTTTTAAAGTAAATCTTTTGATGTCTTTTCATTGTGAGATAGCGTTAATGTTTCAGACAACAATTCAAGTAGACATTCAAAACACAAATATATTGCAAACACGCTCAGAAGCCTTTATTCCCTGAATTCCAATCAGTTTTAAACAGTCAAAAAACATGAACAGGAGATCGTAATGAATCAATCATGAATGCGCACACATCCATTCAAATGCAAATCGATGCATTAGCTAGGTTCATGAAGACTGCTACGAGTTAGCGTTGAATAAAACATGGCGACTGCTTGTTGGGATAGTTGCCTTAACAGCTAAAATTATGGTCATCGACTGATAATACAAGCGCGCAAGTGTGCCGATTATATACACTCCCCAAGTGTGAAGCTTACCGTAGATCCTCCAATAGACGCCCACCCTCTAATAAAAGCCCACCCTCCAATAATCGCCCCCTTTAGAGTGATTAAAACATCAAATGCCTGTACAGTGTTTTTCAATAATAAACCCCCAAGTCAAATTTTTTTTTTTTTTTTTTTCTTTAGCGTTTGTCCCGCAGAGTGGCGGGGTCCGCTAAACCCCCAAGTCAAATAAGACTACAGATAACGCTCAATCTTGAATTTTATGAGTAATCTTATAAGTTGAAGTAACATTTAAAACAAAAAAATGCCCTCTCTCCAACGAGTGCCTCATTCAAACACCGATTGAAATAATAGTCGCCCACCCTCCAATAAACGCCCACCCTCTAATAGACGCCCCCTCACGCCTTGATAGAAAAAATAGACGCCCAGGGGCCTATTTCATAAAACTGTTGCAATTGCAGAGTTGCAGAATTGCGGAATTGCATCAGCGACGATTGGTCAAAAAACCAGAAATAACTGGAAAAAACAAGAAAATGACCAATCGCCGCTGATGCAATTCCGCAGTTCTGCAACTCTGCAATTGCAACAGTTTTATGAAATAGGCCCCAGGGCGTCTATTAGAGGATTTACGGTAAATGTCTCCGTATGTTGTCAGATTCATAACGACGACGCACTGTGCCGCTTTGTATCACGTTGCAAGCTTTAATGTTTGCACTTAAACACGGTATAGCAAAATGAAACTACCGGGTTTTTCCGAAAAACCGGCCCTCCAAATAACCGCCCTGAGGGCGCTTTTTTGGGCTGATTTTCCGGATAAGCGCCCCGGGGCCCTAATTCAGATTCAAAATTTTATATTCATGATTCACTACAACAAAAAAATTATTGGCACTATTAAATACTATTTTCGGTTGCTATCGTAATGAATTAAAGCACCCCTCGTTCCTTTCTGCTGCCTTACTTCTTTGTTTAGCGTAATGACATTATTTTAAGTTGTTTCTGTTGATAAGTAAAGAAAAATGCAAATATGGCGTTTCTCAATGTCAAGTAAGGCATTTCTACTACTTTCCGAAAAAGCCGGTAAGAAGCTATGAAATGGCTCTCAAAATCAACAAAACAAGGAGATGCAGGTGCACTTTTGAGCTAGGAGAAATGCCTGAGGAAGAGCAAGGCTTTCTTAATTAGTTCACGTAATCTTAAATTTAATCTTTAGCTTTCATTGTATCACTGTCCTCTGTTTGAGTGGAGTAAGGTTTGAAAAAGCAGATGTCTGTGAAACTTTATAAACAGTGAGTTGTGAGGGTAATTATGGTCACCCATTGTATATGCCGATTGTTCGCAATGACGGTAACAGTCGAAATGTGTCCTACGGAATAAATTCAGCAAATTATAATTTAGAACATTAGAGCAGCAAAGGGGAGCCGCCATCGCGACGTCATGTCAAAACCTAATGGTAGCAAGATCAGGGAGAAGGGGAGGATGCTGAAACCTGCCCCTAAAAGCTACATAACCCATCACTGAAATCTGATTAATAGTGGACTTTTTTGCAGCTGCACGAAGGGTACGAGATTGAAAATTTGACAGCAGGGAGATGGAATGAAGGGCTTATGAATGAACTTCCCCTTAGCACCTCAGTGAGCGTGGCAGATACAGTAGGGGATGTTAACTGAATGATGTGCGCGTGTGGCTGTAGCCAGTACACCACAAGTCATAAGTTAGTGCAAACCCCTCAGGAATGCAAAGATCACGCAGTGTGCACATGGACGGAACCGACATTAACTCAATCTCGTAGCATTATCCGGCCCACGCAAAATTAAATTAATCCGGTGCATCGAACGCCAAATTTTCTCGATACTTCGTAAAAGTAGGTTTACGGTCTGGTGTACCGAACACCTCTCAAGTCTGCTTAAGCCGTCACTCGCCTACGTTCGATCGCCTACCTTTCATTCGAGGATAGAGGCAGACCTAGGGTAAAAGCTATGCAGTACGGAAATAGTCGAACAAAAATGCTGAAACAATCTAGAGAGGAACGAGATATTAGCCAAAAGATTAATAAAATTAACTGACAGCTCTTTCCCCTCTCGATTGTTTCAGCGTTTTTGTTCTATTATTTCACAGCCCTCCTCGCATTCTTTTTCTGTCAAACAGTTAAGGAAGGTAAATAAGAGCGAGGCAGTGATTTATAAATTAAACCTTTCGCTTTTTCGCGCAACAGCACAACTTCAATCAACTAAAAATTTTCTTCTACAAGGAGATTTTATTAATTTGTACTTCCCGCCGAGTCTCAAAGCGATTGTTATACAGTAACCCGATTTCACAACACTGCAACTATATTAACACTATCTCGAAGAACAAGAAGAAGGCGACCTCGTCGTCTTGCGCCTGAAACCATTTGTTATGTAAACTGGAGGATTTAAACATGTTATGATGCTAGCATGTTAACGATATTTCTCTGAAGAAACTTGCTGTATACAGAAAAGAGATAAGTTTGACCCGAAAAATGGAGCCAGAAGTAAGGAAATTAGTTTGGCGTCGAAAGTAGTTAAATAATCTCAGAAGTGTGTGGCGGAGCTTATAATATGATTGCTCTGAAAGCATGATTAATTCTTGAACTTTGCATTGCAAAATTTAGACGTATTTGAAGTGTGTTCGACGCCTTTGTAGTAAAATTATTATGTTTTTTTGACTTTGTAGCCGAACAATCTTCTACCCAGCGGGCTTCTCGATGACAGCGACTCTGAGCAGGATGGAAGCGATGATCGACATTCAGAATCCAACTTGGTCGCGGCAACAATTCGTTCGCTGCGAAGCGCGGTGCTTTACATCTCTTTCTTTTTTCGAAATGTGCTCATACTGTCGTAATCGAACGACCCAACTCGGGGTTTCCGCGAGTTTCGTCGATTGGTGGATCTCCAAATCAGACCCTAATAGTTTCTGCGGTTATCTGTAGCTATATCAATGTTCAAACTTAAGTTTAAATGAGCTAAAATAGACTGCACTGAAAATATTGAGTGACGTCATCAAATGATGTCACTGGTACTGTGAAAGCTTTTACCTCTGATTGTTTAGTCGATTTCGATATCGTCAGAAGCGAAGGAAACCTGCAGTCGTCCAATTGTTGGCCGTTCGTACGACTCATCTACTTTTCGTATGCAGCTGCCTCCGGTAGGATTTATTTTTTGTTGGATTACAGGCGAGTTTGGGTATTATCATCACTTTTTCGTTGCTCATGCTAACTGATATAATATGTGCATAAGCTGTCTGCCAAAGAGGCACTTTACTATCAATTTTGGCAAAAAATGTTTAGGTTATTCATAAAAAAGAGTAATTTTGGCTAATTTTGTACAATAGTATCGCAGATTATGGTTACTTTGTCTTTTTTGCGCTGTAATGGCAATACTTTTTGTGTATCAACATTTGCCTTAGCGGTCACGTTTGACAAGTCCTGATTGTTCAGCCTCCTATATTTTGTTCGGGGCGAATATCGGGCAAAATCCAGTCATTTCCCCTTTTAGTCGTACAAACAAAATTCACTCTATGCTTTTATTTCAGTCGTCACCGCCGACAGAGCCGCCGGGTTCTCCTGTATTGGCGCAGCGAACAGCGGTCGTGGCGCCTTTGAGAGCGCCGTCGGGCAACCAGCAGCCCTTGGATTGCGTGTACTGTCGCAACTCGGACCGCCCGAGCCAGGGCCACTCGCGTGAGCACTGCCCCGTCTTGGCCCACATGGCGCCCTGCATCCATTGTCAAGCGTCTGGCGTTAACAACCATACCCCCACGTGAGTTTTCTTCAGTAGATACTAAGTGTTAGGCGTGGAGATAATTGTCTGGACATTAGTAATTCGAAGTTTGTGTTTTCCAAATCAAAGAAAGCAATATTCACATTTTGTTTGACTTCGAAAAAGTATTTATTGATTTGGAAAACGTGTCTTCTTTGAATAAAAGTGTCCCTCTTAAAAGGTGAAATGTTATAAAATAATACTGATATAAAGCAATTAAAAATGAGATAAGTAATAGATATTAAACTAAAATTGATCCACTATCATTTCTCTCTTTTATTCAGTGTCTTGTATTCAATCAGCTGTACATACCGGCTTTTTCTGAGTAAAACCATTTGTCCTATCTTTTCACGACGTTTTCTGCTATTTTAGTCACTGTCCCCGCCGACCGAAAACGACGCTATCACTTCGTCCGGAGTTTTCCCCTCGAAAGAACGGTGGCGTTGGTGGAAGCCACCGAGGCTCTCCTTAAGCGCAGCAGTCTTTGTATCGTCATCCTTCTATGTTATTTGTTCGGTTTCATGATGTCTCAATATTTTGTGTGCAGTGTTAATGTATTAGAGATGAAGGCAGTATTAAAGGCACGCCTCTGGATAAGTGATAGAGTTGGGACCCTTGCCAAGTACCAGTCAAATAGGGCAACAAATTGATCTATTTCAGTTCTAAACGGAAACCCCGCTCATTCCTGTGTTGAAGAATACAGCAAGTCTCCATAATTTTGACGAGTTTGTTGCTCTTTCTCAATCCAACGAATCACTTATCCAGATACCTGCCAATTTGCTTGCTTGGATAGTTTTTCATAGCTGTTTACCGTTGTTGTTCCTGTATGAAATATAAATATGCACGCGGGCTTGTTTAACGCTTTTGATGTGGCCTTTTGGCAATGTTTTCATACGCGGTGTTATACCTCGCAGTGATTCGCTGAATAAAAATCGTTGATGCTCTCGGCTCGCTCACGTCGCATGTCCAACTGTTTCTCGGTTCGAATCTTGCCGCCGTGGTCGCAGGATTTTCTCTGCGTTGTTGATCGTTATGAATAGTGCGCTTCACTATTGATCAACACGTCACTCCGGTTTCTCTGTGATCCCGTCTTATCACTGCAGTCCAGTTTTAATTAAGGACTGGTTCTACTGGAAAAACTGGACAAAAGAGAATACAGGAAAAGCCAGAAAAGTTATCTCTACAATCTCCTAAATGTACGCGTCTCTCAAGCGTCGCAGCATAATACTGGAGGATATCGAAAAGGCATTTTATGCCAATTCTGCCGTATATTCGGCAGCGAATTTGCTCCAAATGTGAAGAGGACGATGAAGACCAATGATTGAAGCGATGAATGTCGTGGGCCGCCGCTGGTGGCCAACGCTGCGGGTGCTGTTGCTGGTTCTAGCGGTCTTCTCGCTGCTCAGTCTGTTTCTGACGAAAGTGGTGCGACCGGTGCTGCCGACGATCGCGGGCGATGCGCACTTCTTCACTCCCAACACGGATGTCGAGGTGGAAAACAGCCGCCGCATTCAAGAGGCGGAGAAGTTGCTCGCCGATTTGCAGTTGCGGGATGCAGTTTCTGCCAGCGACAAAGCGACCTTGCTGCCTGACGCGGATGTGCTTGTGGTTGTGATCGCGACGTCTCGCCAAGGGCAATATTTGACGCAAGTGACAGCACAACTGCTTGATCAGGCTCGTCGTTTACGCGGCGATCTGTCCATCCAGCCAGTGATCTGCAGCGTCGACCGCCGAGACACTCTCTTCGACGAGGCCGCCCAGTTGAGCCCCCTCTTGCCCGTCGTTCGACTGCACAACGAGACGGTGCCGCCGCCCCCTGACCGCCAGGTGCGGCTGCAGTGGGAGGCGCAGGACTATTTCGGCTGTCTCAACGCCTCTCGGACATTGCCCACTCGAGCGCGCTATGTGCTGTTGCTGGAGGACGATGCCATGATTGTCCCCTCATTCTTCCCTCTATTATCGACGATCATAAAGCAGATTGAGCGTCCCCGCTCGGGCGAACCAGCGGCCTATGTGAAACTTTACCATCCCGCATATCTACGAGGACTTCCTTTCTATGTTCAATGCGTGTGCTGCAGCATTATCCTCTCTCTCTTGGTTCTATACGCCTTGCGGAGGTGGTTGACGTCGCGAGGGTTCATGTTTGTACTTTTTCTCCTTCAACTCGTGCTCTACTTCTTCCTATTCAAGTTGCTATCGCACCAGTTTTTCGCCGACGCACGCTACTTGGTGACGGGCTCCGTGTACTTGACGATGCCTGAATCGTGTTGCACACCCGCCGTGCTCTATACTGCGAGTGCTCTTCCATCGCTGGTCAGCTATTTGTCGGCGAATCCCACCGGGAACGGCCGCGCCAAGGACCACATTCTCGACGAAGCGCCCTCCAAGTTAGGCGTCACCGGTCTGATGACCGACACTAATCTCGTCGTACACATCGGCCGATTCAGCACTTTGCGAGCAGGCCCCGTCAACCTCGACAGCATTTCTGTAGTTAATCGCAAGGTTGGGTGATAGCTCGGTGGCTTTTAAAGCCTATAGTTTTACTGTTCTTGCCGCTATTTCAGTTTCGAAACACGCTATTGATGCGATTATCGATTTATTTGATTATCACAATCGGCAGTTTTGTCATTAGCTTGCGTTTTAAAACTGAAACTGTAAATATGCCTTGGTGAATCGTATGCTGTGAATGTCCTTCAGTCAGCGATGCTCTATGATTATCAATATTTGCTCAAGCTTTCTTGTTCTAGCTAATAGTGCGTCTACTTATCTGCCAGTTCTTCACTTGCGGGTCATGGTGATAATTTCGGTGGGCGAGAATGTAGAAATCTTGCCTTCAGAAATGAGCTATATTTCAGTGAGTGCACTTCTCTTCATAGTCGCTTGTTTCTCATGATGAGACGCGCAATTCATGATATACAATATCGATTGCACCGCGAATAATGTTATATTGTGTCTTCAACTGTACGCCTCGCCGTTCGCGCTATTGAAGGAAATGTCGCGTCGCGTAAAACACTGAACAGCACAAAGAGTACTGTATTAGACACAACCTTAATACTCAATCGAACTCTGCTAATACATTCGTATCTTTAAGTTGTCCATACCTATCGATTATTGTTTTGTAGCTGAGCGCCATGCTTCGTTATTTCTGGAATAGTTTATTAGTAACAATCTTTAATAACTGCAACTGTATCTTTTATTCACATGGCAGAACAAAGAGTTGCTTAGATCTAAAATTAAAAAACACGTGCATTTATTGACTAGAAGTTTGCATAGAAAGGCGTGGATTTCGTATCGTTTGCATCCCATGAGTCAAAACAATCACAGCGCTGAAATCACTTATCATCAAGTCATTATATTAATCACTGCAGTTGCACAAAACAACAATGGGCGGGTCCGAGTCCGTTGCAAGTGCGGCAGATCTGCGCCCGTTCGCCCAGCTTCCCCTCCTTGTCGATCACCACACTGCACAGGACGCAGTTCGGCATCATTGGCTTGGCGTGGCGGTTGCATAGACGCGCCTGGTGGGTGGCGCCCATCGCCCCGCACAAGTAGCAGCGACGCATTCCCGGAGTTGGCATGTAACAAAAGCGGCATAAATACGCGTCTCCTCCACCACCCCGATCGTGCACTATGTCGTTACACTTGAGCTCCTGAAAATAAGTTATCATTGACCTTGCCCCCACCATGACCGAGTCTTTGTACCATGAGAACGTCCTGCTTTTCGAATGGGTTCATGAAGGCTCCGTCGCGGCCTTTCAGCAGAAAATGACCGGCCTCCTTGCTCTGATCGGATTCGATCAGATGATAGGGATAGCGGCGTTGTTTCTCCGTCAAATTGTCCACGCGACCAAAGTATTGCGCCAGTTTCCGGTGGTACATGGCTCGAGTCGTAGCGTGACCAAGTATGCGCTTGACGATCACCT
This sequence comes from Plectus sambesii, assembly GCA_002796945.1. NCBI lineage: Eukaryota > Metazoa > Nematoda > Chromadorea > Plectida > Plectidae > Plectus > Plectus sambesii. The sequence goes on from NIUQ01002842.1 coordinate 10,008, forward strand.
GAAGAGATAGTGAAAATTATGGTGGGACGCAAGGATCGCCAAAATGCTGCAGTTTGAATATCCCGTCTTCACTATGACAACAAAATAAATGAGATATGAGATGAGAGAGTAAAGTGGATGAGTGCGCACCTGTCGAATCGGTTCATTGGCGAGATCGACCAAGCTACCGCTGATCTTAATGAAGGAGTTGATCGCGATACGCGTCCGGCTCCAGACGATCGGAGGCGCCGGTTGACTTTTGTCCACATCGCCCAGCAAGCAAAGCAGCGCGTCTTCGGACAGGCCGTGCACGTAGGGTAGCCGTTCGTGCTGAGCGCATGCAAGAAAGCACAGCGCCTTCTGACTCATCACCGAGTCGTCGTCGTCGCTTTTCATACGCTCCATGATCTGCGCAATCAGGTCGGGGAGCGAGATGGGCAGCGAACGAATCCGATCCGTCAGCCGGTCGAAAGCGCCGAACACGCGCAACTCATCCAGCGCCAGCTTCAGCCAATCGGGTGATCGCGAATGGGTCAGCAACGCCTCGATCTGCTGCTCGTCGAGCATCTTGCCGAATTGCCCGAAGTAGCGCTTGACAAACAGATCCTGTTCAGCTCGCGACATCGGCGCCAACTCGTACTTGGCCGGCCCGCGGTCTTCGATTCGTGATTCTGTCGGTCGATGTGAAGAACCGCTCGACACAAAGAGCGTCACGTTGCTCGGAGTGCGAATCGGCAGCCAGTCAAGATGCGACGGCGACTCGGATGACGAAAGCTGAAAAACTATTACTCTTTCAGCAGTAATTCTAGATCATCATTCAAACCTTATCTAATCCGTCGAAAAGGACAACAGTTTTTTTGCCAGAATCGGCCAGTTTCCGCCAGCATTCTTTTGATATTTTCTCGAGGTCACCTGAATCCTGATCATTTCGCTTTGTGCCAGCGAACAGAGTCAAACGTCGCAGCAGCGCAGATGGCGAACCGGCTGCTATCGAGGCGGACGGAAAGTGATAAAACAGTCGAAGATCTTTTCTGCTTTTATGCAGCATTTCTGCAAACGCGGCCAAGAGAATCGTCTTTCCGACTCCGCGAGAGCCCGACAGGTAAAACAGCGAGTTGACATTTCCTTTCTCTTCCTCGACCATTTGCCGCTCGAATTTTTCTTCGGTTTGCAGTTGGGTGACTCCTTCGCAATCTTTCGGAGCGATGATAAATTTTTCAAGAGTCTTTAGTTCGGCTTCCCTGCCCACAAACGTCGTGACCAACTGATGCAGATGATATTGCTGCAAGTCGTCTTCTGCGTCGCCTTTGCTCTGGGTAGTATCATTCAGACCAAAGTGCTTTTTAATCGCCGTCTTCAACCAGTTTAACACTTTATCAGCCATTTTATCACCTTCCATACCAGAAAATCTAACCTGAAAACGAGTAGAAAGTTAACAACAGCCTCTGAAAGGAGTAACAGGACTAACAAAAATTGACTCTACCCTGCCATCTTGAACCGAAGTGAATTCGGGAGAGTAGTTGATGATTTGAGTTGGATAGCGTTCTCTGATTCGCCGCTTAAGTTCGTCCATATGCATAGCGGGCAGCAGATTGGCCTCCTTCAAGGAGATCCGAGTTTCCGGCGGTACACGCTCGAGGCAGTTGGGGTCGCGCAGCAGAAAGAGTGCATTGGGATTATTTCGCCGCAAAACGCCATTCACTATTTCCATATGCGTGACCGATATGTTGGGGACCCAGTCAGTTTTTGTTATCAGTTCGTCGGTGAGCTCCTTCTTCGCCGGCACCCAGCCATATCTATGCATATTTAAAGTTGTATCGTGCAGTTTGCAATGCTCGCAATCTATTTCACAAAATTACTGCAATTGCGGCGATTAACCATTTTTCGGTTATTCTCAGTTATTTCCGATTATTTGATCAATCGCAATACTTGCGATACCGCAATTTAGCTATTTTGCAATTGCAGTGGTTGTGTGAAATTGATATCTATTGACAGCGATTGTACCGTTCTCCAAGTAGACCAATGAAGAACGGCTTGCCACCAGTCTCGTCGACGCATCGTTCCAGTTCCGTCAGACAAACGCGTACGGTGTTCTCTGTGGTGGAATCGACAGGTACGCCCCATCTCAAGTCGATCTCCAGCAAGGTGACGTCTCTCTCGACGCACCATTGACGCAATTCGGCAAATACCTGAAAAATGCCTGCTTTCAACAAACGGTCGAAGTAAAAAAAACCGCACTTTTTTCGTCAGCACTTCTCTTTCACTGTGGAAATCGACGAATGTGGAGGACACGAAAATTCGAACGACTCGACTGGACAGCGAGGAGGCGGCCTCGATCTTCGACTGGTCAATCTGTCGCCAGCAGCGGTCGACAATCGCTCGAGCGTCCGCTTCCGACTGAACGAGACCTTCCACAAAGCCGTTTAATTCCGCCTTCATTGTTTTCGTCTTTGGTGAATTTTCGTTGGGGTTATTTGGCTTCGGCGGCCGCAAAATTGGTCGAAGTGGCTTGAGCTGCTGCTGCTGCTGCACGACGGATCCATTGCTATGAGAACAGCAAGCCCCCATATTTTGCAGTCGAGTCGCACGCGTAATTAGCTCTGTGGGTGGGGGATGTCTCTTTTGCCAGGCGCCACAAGGTTCTCCTGTTACCATGCCAACACAAATACCAGTCTGTCGCGCCAGTTTCAAACGTCGATTGGAGGTTATGAGTGCTGGTGTACGTGCGCGTGCGTGCGTGGTCTGAAGAGGCCCTTTTCAGCATCTGCGGAAATGGTGAATGGCGGGTAGGCGGAGAAGAATGGAAAATGAAGGCGTAGAAAAGAGAGATCCGTCTCTCAAAGTTCTCCGTCCTGTTGTCCGGTTTTGGTTATTTAATATCATTGTGTCGAAGGATCATTGAGACCAGATCCTCCAGAAATTAGATTGCGCGTCAGGAAGAGGATACAAGGCCGAGTGAGCCGCCATGAAGACGTCAGTTCTATTTTGCCACGACCATGCTGCTACGGCTCGTCGTCGTTGCTCTCGTCTACTTCCCGCTCTCCGCTGCACAGACCTTGCAATGGTGGCAGTGGTATCAAGGTCATTCAACTTTTGTGCCATGAATGCTAAGCCTATCGTGTGTATATGCGTCGCTTCTTTGCAGGTCTTTGTCCGATTGGTCAAGTGGCGCACATTGATCCGCTGCAAAACCGACCTTCGCTCTGCTCTTCGTTCTCACAAGTGTGTCCTGTGGGCTATGCGTGTCGGCGCGGATCGGGAACGAATCAAGCGACTTCCCTGCTGGTGTGTTGCGCGCCTTCGGGCACGTGTTCAACTGGAGGACAAATCTACAGGTTTGGGTGGCTTATTGAGTGGAATGGTGTAGGATGTGAGGATGTTCAGAGATGTGACGGGCGCCATTCCATCGTGCGCGCCGAACGCTCAAGGAAACTGTCCGCCGAGCTATACTTGTGCAGCAGCGACAACGTCATTGGGCCAGTACCTGTGCTGCGGAGGAGGTATCGGACAAGTTGGCACTTGTCCTAATGGCTCTCCATCCAGCGGTTTCTGTTCCCTTTCGCAACCGTTCTCCTGCCAGAACGGTTTCACTTGCCAGCAAACGGCTACCGGAGCCGCTTGCTGTTCGTCGATTGGTGGATCTTCGTGCCCTGGCGGTGGTGTCGCTGTTCCAGCCCAATGCTTTGCACCTGGTACACAGTGTCAGGTGCGAATCTTGCTCAGTCGCTGCGTTATTAAATACGCCAATATGTTTCTTTAGGTCGGCTACACTTGCCAGCAAGGATTAACAGGTCAGCTGGCTTGCTGTCCTAGTACTTCTGTTGGCACTTGTCCAACCGGTGGAGCCCCTATTCCAGCGCAGTGCTTTGCACCTGGTACACAGTGTCAGGTGCGAATCTTGTTCAATCGCCCTGACATTACATGTGTCAATATATTCTTTCAGGTTGGCTACACTTGTCAGCAAGGTTTAACGGGTCAGCTGGCTTGCTGTCCTAGTACTACCATTTCGACATGCCCATCCGGTGGGGCTCCTATTCAAGCGCAATGCTTTCAACCCGGCACACCATGCCAGGTAAAACTCCCTCATATGATTGATATGTTTTTGATATGTTCATCATACTGCACTGACATTACCCCAGATACACTGTACTGATTATAATTTGATTACACTTAAATGGCTATATTTATTTATTATCCTCATATTTGCAGACTGGTTACACCTGCCAGCAAACGGCTACTGGCATCGCCTGCTGTCCTAGTGGCATCGTAGGAGGACTCTCGTGTCCAGCGGGCTATACGGCGGCGATTTCAGCCGTCGACGGAACTCCGCGAACTTGTCTGGGACTTATCGATCTAACGTGAGATTATTTTTGAATGTTATCACAAATCTCTTTTGAAATGTTCTCTCTCATTAGGTGTCCGTTTGGATATTCGTGCCTTCAGTCGACCGTTCCCAGCTCCTACTTGTGCTGTCAACTCGGTGGTATTGGAAAGAGACGCTGAACACTCCGCTACCTCATTTCCTATTACCCTTTCGACTTGTTGTTGTACACGCCCAAGATCAAAGAACGCAAGCAGCGGCTGCATTATCGCATTAAACTTTCGTCAGATGACTTAATGTTCGTTTGTTTATCGATAAAAATTGCCCTATCATCAGCCACCGAACGAGATGTACGGTTTACCGCTGGGCCGAGCCCTGCGTTTGCAAACACAAACGATCACTTTGCATCTGCACCTGATCAGCAGCAGTCGTCGACAATGTTTCGCGCTGCTATAATTTGCGCATTGATCGCCGGCTTGCAATGCGCCCAGATCACCAACCTACCCGGAGCGCCTAGTGTATCGTTCAATCAGTACTCCGGTTTTGTACAGGCTTCGAGTACTCGTTACTTGCACTACTGGTACGCATAAAGGGCGTTTTTTGATGCATTTCTTACGTAAATGAGTAAATGCAGGTTTGTGGAGTCTCAGCGAGCACCGTCGACAGACCCTCTGATTCTATGGCTGAACGGCGGTCCGGGCTGTTCCAGTGTCGGTGGATTTCTCACCGAACTCGGCCCCTTCCAAGTCAACCCCGATGGTGCTACTTTGCGGCTTAATCCATACGGCTGGAATATGGTATATCAAAACCAACAATCAGTTTTGCAATAGTTGAACATTTAGGTTGCTTAGTACTTGATTAGGAATTGAGATAAAGCACCAAGTCCTAAATTAAAACCATTTAATTTTATGCCAAATGTTGAATAATATCAGCCTCGAGTTTAACTTTAGTGAGAAATACAAAAGATTTCATCGCTATGGCTATATTTCATCAATGCTCAGGCATCTCTTTGGTCGATATACTGCAGAAAGCAGATTTCCGACGAAATCCGAGACCTTAGTGAAATAGGACCCAGAGGGCAAAGTTCTATACTAATAAAGATAGCAACTAAAATTGCACTTGACATAAACATGATGTACGTAAGCAATACCGTAAGCCGAGATGATTTCTTACTACAGCTAAATTTTTAGTGCTCGTAAAATAGTGCTATTGCCACACTACATACAACTATTAACTTAATGTTTTAGCAAGCGAACGTTTTTGCGCTGGAAGCTCCAGCTGGCGTCGGCTACTCTTACTCTACCAATAACGACGTTTCAAGCAATGACAATCGAGTGCGTCATTTTTTCGCATCGTAATAGAGATGGATTCGGGACGTCAAAACCGGGATTTAAAATGAGGGAGGGGTTAAAAAATTCGAAATTCAAATCTTTAAAAATTCACCGAATTCAACCCAAGTTTAAATATAAATTACTCATCAAATAATTGAGCGCTTTATTGCAGACGGCCACGGAGAATTACGCCGCGCTGAAGAATTTCTTCGCCGCATTCCCGCAATATCGCACCAACGACTTTTATGTCATGGGTGAATCGTACGGTGGAGTCTACGTACCCACGCTTGTTCAGACCATTCTCGACAATCAGGCCGGCTTCAACATCAAGATCAAGGTGCAGTTCTTTTAATACACGATATTATTTCAATATTTTGAATTTGATTTTCAGGGATTCTCGATTGGAAATGGCTGTGTCAGCGCGAACCTGGGTGTGGACTCAATCGTGCAGTTTGTCTACAATCACGGTCTCGTTGACGAACAGTGAGTCACTGATAGCAAAGGGGAATCACGCCTACATGATAATTTTTCATTTAGGAAATGGCAGCAGGCAAAGACTCAGTGTTGTAACAATCAGATCGACGGCTGCGCATTCCACACTTTCACCGGCAACGGCTTCTGCCCTAACTTCGCGAACGACGCGCAAAATCTCGCCTGGAATTCGGGCATCAACCCGTACGGCCTCTACCAAGACTGCCACACCGCCATCCGCGCCGAGGATGCCATCCAGACGCGCTATCACGTCGATCTGCAACAGCGCTTCGGCAAGTCCATCAACGAAATTCAAGCCGAAAATGGCAACGTTGTAAGAAAAATTAAAATTCTGTCCTCTTTTGGGATATTGTCGCAATCACGGCTGTTGAGAAAGGCGACACTTAACTGTTCTGTTCAATTTTCTTAGTCGACCGCGTTTTTTACATTACTTCAAATTCATCGAATTTAATCGGTTACCGATTTCTTCATCAAATATTGCAACCAAGGGAAGCGCGGTGAAGGATCGGTCTTGATGTTCGTCAAGCCTATGACATAACTGACCAATCACAGCTCTTCCCGCAAATGCTGTTGTAATAGCTGTGATTATAACAGTTTGCAGAATAGGGCCCACTAACAGATTTGCATGTTATTCAATTGCAGCTGGCGGCGATTCCGTGCTTGAATGAAACGGCAGTTACAAACTACATGAATTTGGCAACCGTCCGCGCTGCCATGTCTATTCCATCGGTTGTTGGAAAATGGTCTTTCTGCAGGTAAGAGAAGACGTTTCGCATAGTATCTTTTTGAGGATACATTCGCTAATCACCACTAGCTGTGGGGAGTGTACAGTGAATTATTGTTAACTACGCATTAAGGAACTGCGTAGTGGTTAGCTAATTACCGTTCGAAACGATCGCATTCGCAGCCAGCCAGTGATCGGTGTCATAATAACAAATTTTTTATGAAAAGTGATGGTAATGCAGAAATATAATGACAATAATTCATGAATTAGGTCCCACACTGTCCTAGACGTCTTTCACAAAAGCTTTTTTAGTGGTGGAATCAAATAGTACATAAAACAAAATTACGGTGATTACGAATTAAAATTACATAAATTCACCGTATATATCGGCAGTAATTAAGACAATTACAGTACTCCGGTGAACTTTGCCTACACTCGCTCGCTGTCGGAGATGCAGTCGCGTGTCCAGTACGCTATCAAGAGCGGTCTTCGAGGAGTCATCTACAACGGAGACACTGACATGGCCTGCAACTTCCTGTAATCTCCCAGCCATTATTATAACAATTACCACATCTCATTTAATGATATTTCAGGATGAGTCAGCGCTTTTCTGCCACCCTTGGATTGACGGTAAGCAGCGTTCATTTCACTTTTGTTGCTAAATATTTGCTTTGCAGGAGAAAGTTAGCAAGAAATTGTTCCATGTCGACGGACAGGTGGCTGGAACCTATACGGCTTACAATGGCTTGGAGTTCTACACCGTCAGGGTTAGTGAATGTTAAGAGGGATCATACATATTACACTACGCCCCACTTTCCGCATCCCGTTATAACACGCTACACGCGCATGCGTTGATTTGTTACCGTACACTGTTCATGTCCATAAGTGTGTTATAACGCTATCCGGAAAGTGGGGCATATCGTATACGTATCCCATGTCATGTCATGTCATGACAGAGGTATCCCATGTCAAAATATTTTCTTTCAGGGCGCTGGCCATATGGTGCCGACTGACAAGCCATCGGTTTCTTACCATATTCTTCAATCCTTCCTCAACCAACGCGCCCCCTAAGCTACTAACTTCATATTTTTGTGTATATGCAGATAATCTTTTATTCACACTTCACGCAATAAGCTGAATACAACTTGACCGTTATGTACCGTTCATCATGGATAAGTAAATTCACTTTCGAATCATTCACGCATATCAACAGAGAGTGCAGAAGGTCCATTTGAAAAGGCTACATGACAACCGCGACAATGACCCACTCCTATCATTCTGTATCTTGTGTTGTTGACGAGCCTTCTCACATATGCTGAAAGTACATTGAGCGAGATATGAGGAAAAGTTTGATTCCGAAATCGTCATCTAACGATACGTAACGTCTTCAGTGCCATACTTGTGGACCGGGATTGCTTCACGTTTTCCAAAAGAGAGTTACTTGTCAGTGAAATCTTGCATTCATACTGCACAGTGATCAGAGGATAACTTTTTAAGAAAAAGCTTGATGCGATTAATCATCGTGTCGCTAATGACGCTCAATAGAGAAACATAGCGATTGTCATGCTGCGAATTGACTGAATCAGCTCGAGAAGCTACGTAGCGTTGGACGATAGAAGTCGCTGGTGTCTATTGAGCCACGAGGATAATGGCTGTTTCGTCTTCTCAAGCGGCAGACACCGACTGACTGCGGCTCGATCACGAGTGGTGTTGTGAGATTGTTGCGTCGACTGAAAAATGACTTGAACTTGTCGATTAGTTACTGCGGTGGATAAATGGAGATCCAATGATCGATGTTGATGCGATTCGCGTCTGTTTGTCTGCGTTGTGCCGCGCAAAGAACCAGGCACTGCTAGACAGGCGGACTAAGTCAGCTTGCAACTTGCTCCTGACCGATCTTTGTGCGCACTCGAGGCAAACGTCATCCCGCGGAGATGTCGCTCCTACCCTTCTTCGCCATCTTCTGCGCTCTGCTTGCCTTCCCCCCAGTCAGCGCAGACGCCAATGGCGACGAGATCACCGCTCTGCCCGGCCTTTCTGTCAGACTCAATTTCCGTCATTATTCGGGCTTTTTGAAAGCTAGCCCCACTCACTTCCTCCACTATTGGTATACTCTTTTTGATGTAGAAGAGAGTAATAAACTCGGATGTTTACAGGTTCGTCGAATCCCAGTCCTCGCCGTCGACGGATCCGCTCATCTTCTGGTTCAATGGTGGACCGGGCTGCTCCAGTCTTGATGGGCTGCTGAACGAGATGGGTCCTTACCTCGTCAATGCTGACGGCAAGACTATGCGAATGAATCCGAACGCGTGGAACGAGGTCGGTGCTTATTCTTCACTGTCCTCTATCGTTACAGTATGCTTTCAGTTTGCCAATGTGGTGTACATGGAAGCGCCAGCTGGCGTCGGCTATTCGTACTCGACCGACGGCAACACCACTACCAACGATGACCAGGTACAAATATTAATGTAGAGTGTCTTATTTTAACGGTATTAGGGATCATAAGTCCCAATGAATCTGATACATTGCGTCCGAGAGGCGAGAGGTTAAGGAAATTGGCAAATTCTTGACAGTATGAAGTAAAAGTGCCACTTTAATCAACAAAATATTGGTGTGCTCTAGTATATTTGTTATCTGGACGAAGAATTTAGCAATCTTGTTTTTAAAAATAAGCTCACCAACTTACATAGCCAAAATTCCTGACGGTTAAAAATTCCGCAAACGCCCCACCGCCCATACTTAACCGATCAGGTGCCATTTACAATGTCCGTTTTTCCTCAGACGTCGGCCGAGAATTACGAGGCTGTGAAGCAGTTCTTCAAGACCTACCCAGCGTTCCGCAACCACACGCTATTCATCATGGGCGAGAGCTACGCGGGTGTCTACGTGCCGACGCTGACGGCTCGCATCGTCGACGGGCTCAAAGATTTCCCAGTCAACCTCAAGGTCTAATTTATCTGCGCCTGTTACATAAAACTATTGAGCGTTGAGAATTCAGCAATCGAGTCTCAGATCCATTCCTGCATCACTCGCTTACTATAATATGGTGACACATATGCAGAATTCAGACTCAGCATCCATTCAGATTCAGACTCGATCCTTCAACTTCAGCAGTTTTATAAAGTAGGCTCCAGATTTTGAAAATAACTGCCGGTACTTCAGGGAATGGCGCTGGGCAATGGATACGTCAACGC
>NIUQ01002843.1:0-20037 GCA_002796945.1 Plectus sambesii
GCGGGAAGAGCCATTGTTTTGTTGGTAAAAAGCAGGGTGTATACGGAGGTACCGTTGTCGACACCTAAATCACAACAAGGTTTACAAACTTTTCCTATTCCGTTTATTCGAGCACTTTTAAAATTTCAAAGAAAAAATTAAACAGGAATCAAATTATACTCGAAAATGACGATATTTGCAAGCAATTCCATGTATACTCTAAGCGTATTCCACAAGAGATGCTTCAGTAGTCTAGATGAATGGATGGAAGAGAAATTTTATGGGCCCCTCTTAAAGGACAAGGCGGTGATTCAGGGATATGTAACTTACTCGTTTTAGTGTCGCACAGTACAGACTCTTTGCCAACCAGAACAGTAAAAAACAGCAAAAAAGCGGTGATTCGTATGTGAGACATTTTCGCTCATGTACAGAAGCGTGCAATAATTTAAAATCCCTCTTTTCGCTTTTATGAGCGTTTGTGTTCAAAACTAGTAAATCAGGTATGGTTGTGGCGGATTAAAAGGCTCATTAAACGTAGGCTCGGGCTAAGCCGGCTTGTGCGACCCATTAGTTAGAAATAGGAAACGATACACCTGAATAATTATTCGAGTTGTTCGCAAACTGAATTACTCCAAGACGAGGGATCGCATTTACGGTGGAAAAGGTTGCAGCCATGTAACGATTCCTTACAAACAAACGCCGCACGCCGTACGCTGCAGCACTGCAAACACCGCTTTAACATAGCCATCGGTGAATTCAGTAATTAGTTTTTCAAAAAATTCTAAAGTTTGTAGATTCCCTGAGGAAATTGATTTTAAGTGAGTTTTTTGCAAAGCTATTTTAAATCAATCCGTATCATTACATTGTGATTACTCAGTTCCTAGCAAAAACCATTCTTAAAATCCGCCAAAATTCCAATGCACACAATCTTTTTTCCCAAATCTTCCAGAGTTCGCGCAAAATCTTCGAGGTCGTTGTTTACACCATCATCCTCGGTAGTATAGTGGTGAGTATCCGCGCCTGTCACGTGCGAGACCCGGGTTCGATTCCCGGCTGGGGAGCATATTTTTTGGTAGTTTTTCTTGGATTGCTCTGCTGTGTGGTGAACTTGAGCAAAATTTAGCAATCACTATATAGACTTTTTGCACGTTTACAGTACTGGTATGAATATCCGAGATCAATTTGGCAAAAGCTTTTCCTCCCCGGCCGGGAATCGAACCCGGGTCTCGCACGTGACAGGCGCGGATACTCACCACTATACTACCGAGGATTATGTTTACTAGTATATCCTCAAAGCTTTTCCGCAAACTCTGGCAAATCTGGAAGAGAGAAGGGTGTATATCGGCATACTGAGTCTTAATTAGGACGAATTCCGGTCGGGAATGGCAATTCTGTAGCTCTCGACTTGAGCACAGCCCGCACACATTTCCCTAGTCGTAATGCTGGCGCCTCAGTTTTTTCCTGGGAACAAAGCACTCACAAAAACGCTTGCTTTCTTTGAAGACAAATTTATTGGCTGCTAGCCGGCACATTTCGAACTGCCCGCGTAGGCGGCGGCGCAGGACACAAAAACTTCGACGCATAGAGGGCATCATTATTTTCATCTTACTTCACCGCGCCGATGACGAAGTTATTTCGTCGACTTGTCATTCGCGCAACCCCCATCGCCGATCAGCAATTCAAAACGGCTTCTCAAGCAGTCTACCAGTCTTCTTCCTGTAGCTGATACTGGAGTGGCTGAGGGCAGGTGCGTATGGGGGCTTGATGAGCGGCGTTAACCCTAAAATTATGCAGTCTATTAAATGAAGATCATCCTGTAATGAAATCGTTTCCTACCTATTTGAATGATTTTACGGGAGATATGAGAAGCTTGCTATTTGTCAGAGTTTGTGGATAAAAGCGATATACAAGCTATTTTCACTTCCTGACAAAGTTCCCCTGACAAGACTTACTTTCAATGAACAACCTTTACTACATCCCTATGCCTCCGTCACGGCTGTTTATAACGAGAAGCAATAGAATAGTTGCTCAATAAAGGCAATATCTGCGTGTATTGATGTTAGAAGTCCCCACCTGTACTGTAATCCATTATTCATAGCGCCGATATGCAAAAAGTGATTGACCAGACGACCAACCCGAATAACTTCATTCGCAGCAGGCCGCACTTCTTTTCCCCACTAGCTTCCTAGCTGTAGCCAAAAGCACCACTTCCATATGACGGTAGTACGCGTACGTAGGTGGGTGTTCATGCGCTTCTTCCATCTCAGCTGAGTTAAGATTATGGAATGCCTCCGCTGTTTGATCATAAACTTGATTATTATGACGACTACCTCTAATTAGAGTTCGATTTTGCTCTATTTAAAGCGATGATTTCGTAAGGCTCTTCAAAAAAACATACCTTTCATAATAGTTCTTCTCTTTTATGATATATTCAGTGATGCCGCAAAAGAACCCGATCAGCTTTATCATATCAATGCATTATCACTCATTTCTCTTCACTCACCTTGAATGAAGCGTCCATGTGACAATTGTTCTTGAACCGTCGCAATTTTAATCGTTGTGCTAGTTTTGGTAGAATAAATTATGACTCAGAAATTTCAGCTTCACAGCATTTTATTTTAAAATTTAGGCCTTAACGAATGAATCAATGTTGAAGATAGAGATGGTAGAAAGTACCTGCAACAATTCGATCGTCTCCATAAATGAATCGAACAACTGCAGCAGTGACATCATGGGAGAACCACTGGAGCTAAGTGACAGTATTTACATATTTGTGCTGCCGGCGATTGTTCTGTTTGGCCTTATCGGCAATACCGTCTCCTTAATGATCATCTATACCACCAAGCTGCGGACGATCCCCGCTAACCAGTACCTAATTGTGTTGACCGTGTCAAACAGCGTGTTCTTGTTGACTCTCTTGTGCACTCTTCTCAAACTTGACTTTGTTCATGTCCGCATCTGCATGATTATCGAGTATTTATTGGCCACAGCGAGCTATACATCGAGTTGGACGATAACTGCATTGACAATTGAACGATTTCTGGCGATATTTTATCCCTTGTCGAGGCAGAATTATGGAGATATGGATAGGACCAGGTATAGAGGATAAATTCATCTATATCGTTTTCGTCTCCTCCCTTACAACTTATGAAAATTTCGATGCAAATTACCAATTGATTAACAGCTCACATTAAAATTTACATTCTTTTAGCACAATCTTCTCGTACTCATGAACGTACAAATTCTCAGTTTAGGTTTATATTAATTTCATCGCATCGGACTTGAGTGCAAATTCTTGCTGGATATCTAAATCTTATTGTAGAAAGAAATGCATGTTCTCATACTTTTTCGGCCATTTTAATACAGTAAATAACCTAGATTCATTTCCAGACGCATAATATGCAGCATGCTCCCTCTGCCTTGGCTCTTCAACCTGATCATGTTTGGCTACTTAACTGAGCAGGAGGAGAGACCGAGTGGCAGTCGCGATGTTCGCCAGTGCTTACCACGATCAGGAGCTTGGCAAGTTGCCATTGAGGTCGCCGATTTGGTGCTTTGCTACATCATCCCGTGCTGCATCGTCGTCGCGCTGAACATCTTGGTCGCGAAGAGACTAAAAACCGCAGCTCTCGAGCAAGCATCGTTCAGAGAAGGACAGCACCATTCCCAACAGGTGATCTACTTTAAATAACAACAGTATGCTATCAGATACTGGTTTACTGAACCTAAACCTTTTTAATGGAAACAAGCAGGCCTGTTAGACATGTCACAGCAAAGGCGATCTCGTGATTCGATGCAATTTCGCGCGGGGAGCCAATAAGAATTCAACTAAACCTCTTTTCAAGTTACGAAAATGGATAAATCAGAAAATATGACTCATTATTTTCTTGCAGACTTCTACCACTCGAGGCACTGATAAGAGAGGGAGAAACAGAGAGGAACAAACAACTTCTGCAGCACAACGAACAACGTACTCACGTAGAGAATTTTCTGGCGTTCTCATCGTCGTTCCTGTCGTCTATTTACTTCTGAACACGCCGTTCAACATGGTTACTATCGCGTCCCTATGCTCGGCCTATGGCTTCAACTATACTCTCTTTGAAATTGACGATGGATCTAGTCATGAAGTAATGTCTCTATACTAATGCTGAGAATTATAATATTCAATTTTTTGTACGGAAACTATCTGATACATTCAGAGTTATGTTCCGGAAGTTAATTGATTATATTTTATTAGATTAATAAAATGAGCCAAATACAATAATAAATATTTTACATTTTATGCTTGTCAATCAAGTCAACGTGCATTCTGATGTTGCCTGAGTTTTGTGATTACTCCGATTTATGTTGATAGGTGTTGTTATCCAACATTTTTTCAGAAAGTTTTAATTATGTTTTTCAATATTATCTTTCTCTTCACATATTTAATTACAACTTTTAGCTGCTCATGTTCTTCTACAACGGCGCGCACTATTTGTACTACCTGAACTTTGCCACCGACTTTCTCGTCTACGCCTTCTCCAGCAGGCACTTTCGGCGGGCAGCTATGACATCATGGCGCAGAATTTTCGAACCTAAATGGCAGCAAAGTCGGGCGTCGATCAGCCGCGCCTTTACCCTCCTATCCGTTAGAAGAACTAATGCTACCCTGTTGCCTGATTCGACGAGAAATGAACGAAATACAAATGTGCGAGAGCTGAGGGTACTTCGAAGTGCAGACACGGTGGAAACTTCTTGTTAATAATTTTTTCTTTGAGCTGTAATTGCAAATTTATGTTTAATTTGGAACAGTGTGAGTAATACAGTGTTAGAAGTTGCTCCGTATTTTATGAAAGGCCTATCGATATTGTACAAACTACTTCATATTACACCAAATATAAACTGATGCAACTATCACTTAGTTTATTCCATGAGAGAAAAGCGTCTTAAAATATATCACACCCAACTGCATACAAAAGGTTTGTAGCCTATCTGAAGCACTAATTTCCGTCAGCGCACTGCGCGCACATTAAATCATATTTGGCGCTCAGCAACAAACTGCTCATCTTAGATACTGTATTGATTGCGTATCCTTTAAAGCTAGTGATAAATAAGTAAACTGAAGTAAGCAGTGAAATACTAGAAGGAGATTACCGCTGCGTGACGATTTGTCACCGATCGGCAGTAAAACTGCTGCAATTGAAGAACGATATTCAATGTAACCGGTTAAGGATATTTTGTCATGTTGAGGGGGTGAGATTCAAGTTTAGTTTGCATGCCAGTGCAGGCTTAGGCATTTGTAGGAGTAAAAGGCGAGCTGTAAGCCCTGTCATGCGATGGATAAAGCACGAAAGGTCGTACTTGTGATATATCATCCTTTAGTGAAAGCAGTTTGGTGACCAATCGTCAGCGCACTGAAAAGTTCGCGATCAATAATCAGCTGGTAGAGTGTATAGCGGCGGAATGCGAAGGCTGGCTGGTCTCTAGGCTGGGCGGCGGCGGCCGCGTTTCCCGTTCGAAACGTGTTTCGGCAGTGGCAAAGCGGTGCCTTGATGCGAATCGCGCAACGGTGGTTAGAGACGTAGGTGGGAGGGGGGCGAAATCTCCTGCTCACCGCTATTCCTAGACAATGACTTAGCGTTTGGTCAACCTGCTTTTACTTTTTTATTCTTTTCAATAGGTAGACAAAGCGTTCGGATGCTTGCGTCATTAACTGCGTGCAGCTTTCTCTGCTTCTCAATGATTTCACGATAGACTGAACCTGTTCGCTGAAGTGTTGACCGCGGCATAAGTACGCTTGCACTTTGGAATCAATTCTAGGCTGCCTACAATGGCTTTTGCACTTCTGTGCCATTTGTTTCGATTATCAATCCATTGTTATTAGCTAGTTGCAAGCGATCAGAGAAGATAATTGCTCTCATTGCAGTTTGTGACTTAAATAAGCCGCATTGAAGAATAGCCTTGCTCCTTGTATTGTTCTGCAGCGCGAATTGACAACGCTTTTAGTCTGATTGAATGCGAATTATGCGACAGTATTCACGTGGGATTGTTAGCGATATATATTTATTACAGGACTCTGTTGAAAAGGTAATGTCAGCAAATATTTAATTCCTTAATCTGTAATGCTTGTAATTTAATATCTTTCAGTTTTTACAAACTCATAGCTGTTAGTTAACCTTTCAAAACGTGCATGATGACCGTTTCAGTGCGGCTAATATCGATTTTCGACTAATCTTTGCTGTTGATTTATTTCTTAAACTAAGATAGTGCCTTAGAAAGACTTTTATTCCACCTAGTTTAAATTCTTATTATACACACTTTCTTTCCATATAAGTGAGTTTCTGTAATATGCTCTATTCTGCTGATTTTTAAATTCATTCGGCCGCTTTGAGTTTTGCATTGATTAATCTTAGCTGTCGCATAAAAGGTAGATCTACCATTGAAGATATATTCCTGTTGAAATCCTACTATCTCAATAATCGTTTGCGATGTTCGGGTCCGAAATCAATATTGTGGCGGAAAATTGATGCTCTGTGCAAAATTGTGAGCATGTTTACCAGCAATCTGCTTTATACAGAGAATGCGTGACCTATTTAAGGTAACACTTCGTGACTCATGTCTCTTGTTAGGGCGCCGTCTAAATAATAACTAGTAGATTAGTGTCATAATTCATAAATGCGAGAAATTAATAAACGTTACAAATCGAAAGCCACTCTATTTGTTAGATTGGACAGTATTGTTGGTTTTCAACTGGAAAGCGTTTCATTGAGCCGTTGTTATAATTTTTATTGTTACTCGATCAGTTCGAAGATTGAATTTTATTGCTAATCGTTTAATTAAATAAGCTCAAATGAACAAAGTATAAAGTATGCTAACTTTTTAACGTTGTAACATTGTTAAACCATAAACATTCTTCAGTCTGACTGTTCATTTCAGCGGAAAATATTTTTATTATGATACTTTTATTTTCATGAATATTCATTGCATTCGATTCTCGTAATTCGATTAATATTGAATCGCTTCTAGTTCAAAGCTGCTATGCATTGATCAGAGCGCACTGATTTATGTTTGCATTTGCAAAACATCACGTGGATGATTTGGCTATCTGCCCGTATTTCTTTATAACGGCGATGAGTGGCCTCTGACTTCTTATGCTGTTTGCTGATAAGCATGCTCTTTGCCATTGTTTGACCTAGCATTGTATCCTTGCTATTTATTTTTGACACGGGTATAGTGGAAATCGTTTGTAGCGGTAAATGAGGGACCGACAAATTGTTATAAGCGATTAGCGTTGTATACAATTTCCCCCCTTAAAATAGATAGGAGGCCAAAAGTTGGGGATCGGCCAAACGTGACCATTATTAGCGAATCACCGTTGCAAATACAACCGCTATGAACGATTTCTGCTGTATTTGTTTAATTGTATTTCGATTGCGCATGGAGACTCGAAATCTCTTCAATTTTACTTGCCTTTTCTTAGAGCAGTATATTTTATTGACATTAATTAATAGATGGAGGGGTGTATTACATGCATATTTCTTATTGAACAATATCTATTGCCTAAACAATTTCTTACAATAACTTTGCATGCGTTGTATGGATATTTCTATCTCACAGAATTGTTTAATTCAAAGATAGTGAGAGTGTTGGCGTCGCACAACCGGGAGATTATTAGGGCCGGTTTTGACGCGGATTAATGTTTGTCTCTTTACTTTGAGAACGTCGAAATGATTGTCGAAAAACCAGTTTCCACTACAATTGCAGTTCCGATTAACTTCGTCGAACTGCATTGTTTTCTTTGCTTTCTGGGTTGCTATAACATTGCTGAGAATGGTTTAGTTGATATCAAAATAGTTGAATAATTGCTGGGCTATTATTGCAATTAAGTCGATTAGGCAATACAATTCAAAGCCTTTTTCGAAAGCGAGTATCCATCCTTCATTGTCTTTTCTTGTAACCGATTATCTCTTATTTGATTCCAATCTATGAAAGGCATCTTTTTGAATCAGGTTATATTCATAGCGAGTTAGAGGCGTGTCGCGAAACATTCAAAGAGCACTCGTTGTTTGATCTGCCAATCTGTAATACTCGACGTTCAAAACACTATTTGCACTTTTCTAAGAACACTTTTCAAATCAGTGTGAAAAGTAGTCTTTCTGATTTGGAAAAATGTATTTATTGAGGTTAGAAGGCGTAGAATGGCGGATTAAATAATTGATTAGTACGCTGTGTTAATTCGCGAGCTTGTACGAAGAAACTACTTTATAATGTCGTTCAATCATAGAAAGCCTCATCATAATTACCTTTGCATTTGATATAGTCAAACTTGCATTAAATTAGAACGCTCGATTGACAAAATTGAACTCAAGGTTGACAAATTGAATGCAAACATGACGATATATAATAAAGACTAGTAATATAACGCGCGTGTGGCGTGTCCAACAATATTCATCAGCCGCATTGCTGAAACTTGAATCATTGTAGATATTGGAAGAGTATAATTAACCAGAGAAGCAGAAAAATGGCTGGCGCAATGCTGACGGACCATGACAGACGAAAGCAGATTAGTGTTCGCGGCATTGCTCAGGTGGAGAATGTCGCCAACATCAAGAAAACTTTCAATCGACACCTGCATTTCTCCCTCATCAAGGTCAAACTTATTCTGAAATGGATTGAATCAACCTGAATTATGTCATTGTTGCTTGATGCTCTTTCAATTTTCAAGAATGCATATTGCGGCTTTACGCATTGTTGATTATTGGCAGTGCTGCTTCCCTTTTCTCTCAAAGTATTTTAATATTACTGCCGCCATATTCCGAGTTCCATTTGAGTTGTTTTATTTTTGTAAATGTGTGATATATTACTTTAGTAACTAATTTGTCCTCTGCTGTGCGACTTTAATCAACATATGTAAGTTCTTCTTCGGTAAGAAGAAAACGAAATTCTGGTCCTGCAACGAAGTAAACCCTAAGCGCAACCGTAATTGCTTCAAAATTTGCATACTAATAAAGAGAGTTGAACTTTTGTCAATTTGAACAATAACCTCCGTAGTACCGCATATATTCGTTTCAGGACCGCAATGTTGCCACGCCGCGGGATTATTATTTTGCGTTAGCGCATACTGTCCGCGATCATCTTGTGAGCAGATGGATTCGCACCCAACAGTACTACTACGAGAAAGACCCCAAGGTAATAAATTACACTCAACATTTATAGTTAAAGGGGAACCACGGTCATCTACATGGGAATTTAATACACCGTAGAATATTTTCAGCTATCTTTGACAGCCGTTAAGGGCTGGATTAATTACAATGTAAACAGGTATTATTCGCAATCAGCTGGTCATAGGTAACTGAAAGAGGTGTACGGTGTGCTACATTCAGCTAAAGGTGACCACAATTTTCCTTTGATTAGAATACGAACGTGCGTCACGATTGACGTATGATACTTTGAATGTATCCGTAGTCTCCAAGAAAGAAATTAGGCGATGATTTGCGTACTCTTAATTAACGATCAATAAGGAAGTCTGGATTGAACTAATTAGCGGGAATGGCAATGAGCGTGATTGTAGGATACTTTTCGACTCTAGCATTTTATTTCGATTACTTTTTCACGCTTTACACAACAATGATTTTCTTATTTTTGCAACGAGAAATTGGAACATCGAGATATATGCGTCATATTAAATTAAATGTTTGTATACGTCAAACGCCGCATTAGCTTGTTTTGTTGCCTACATTTGATCAGCTGATCATATTTGTATTAATAGGTAGTTCACAGATTTATGTAAATTTTAATTTATTTGAAGGTGGCATGATGCAATCAAGCAGCAACCTGCTTTTTGATTCGATTATACTACAAACTACTGCGCAAATCAATTAGAAGTTGCATCACTTCTATTCAAATAGTCCCGACTGAACCTCTGGAAAGTTCAAAATTATTCATGGAATTGTTTATACCCGTAAATGTGGATTTTGAGGTGTCAGCGATTATCTTTATAAACGATTCTGCCCTGTACGAAACATAGAAGACCTGAAAATTCGGGAGCGGCTGAATCTGACCGATATGAGCGATACCGCAATGAACGATATCTGCTGTAATTGCCACGTAAAAATGTCAATAAATCGAGTATAGTAGAAACCTTTTATAGCGGTCGACTTTGGTCGGTACCAAATATTTTGTTTCCTGTGTTATGTTCTAGTCAGAAACTGTTGAAAGTAGTATTCGCTTATATGGGGTCAAAATCTGTCGTTCTCCCATTTTCTGGCATTAGCGATTTCCACTGTATTTCAACGCCCCTTTGATGGGCGCTCAAGATGGCACAAAGTTGAATCCAGAATGACCGATTAGCTTAGGTGTATGGTCGTGCGTGCAGTCCAGCAAGATTTTCCCGTGCACGGCGGGCTTGAGAGAATAATTGGGTTATCGATTGGAGAAGAGAAGTCGATGCGTGTCTTCCTCGGGGGGCGCGTCGTTCTACAACGTGCCGGAAGAGTAGTGGCGCCCGGGAGGGGCCGGGGCGTTGATCGCGGATGTCTTGCCACGGTTACCGTATTCTTTCAAATTTCTATTAGACTCTCATCTGCATACAAAAAACGTCGCATCGCAAAGGGTTTTAAATAGTTTGGTGGTAAATGAGAGTCCAACAGATTTTGACCGGTATTGCAAGCAATTACCATTATATATGGTACTTGTCCTGTACAATACATAGAAAGGTGAAAATTCGGCGGCGGCGAAGCCTGACCGCTGCAATCAGATTACTGTTATAAGCAAAATGGCTAGAATGATTTTTGATCTATTCGTATAGTTCACTAAAAATAGCAACTAATCAAATTTCTTCAGCGCGTCTACTACTTATCGTTGGAGTTCTACATGGGCCGAACCCTCTCCAATACCATGATGAACCTGGGAATTCAGGCAACTGTCGACGAGGCGCTCTATCAAGTAAGGAATTCGAACAGTCTTTCAAGGCGTGCACGAATACGAGATTATGCTAATTTTGCATAGTGTAAATGATTTAGAGCGTCGCATTCAGGTTTGCCGCGTTTGGAATTCGGCTGTCGTTATTTGTCAATTTATAAAAGGCTTAACGTACTGATCATCTGCAAAATATGGTTTTATTCCCACATCCATAAATATGGCTTATGAGGATTTTGTTGCAGCTGGGCTTGGACATCGAAGAGCTGCAGGAGATTGAGGAAGACGCGGGACTTGGCAACGGAGGGTTGGGACGTCTGGCCGCCTGTTTCCTCGACTCGATGGCTACTCTCGGCATCCCCGCCTACGGCTACGGACTCCGCTACGAGTACGGCATCTTCAAACAGCTCATTCGCGACGGGTGGCAGGTGCGCAGTTCTTTGGTTCATTTTCGCTTTTTTGTCCTATTAGATTTGAATGAAAGAAATGAGCTGTTTGCTATAGCGAATCTTATGTCTTTTTGGAAGTAAAAGTAAAATCAAATATGTTAGATATCTACATTGATAAAATACACTTTCGCACTATGAAGACATTATCATCATTCATATTTTAACAATATGTGAGATGGTAATGCAGAATTTGGCATGAAAATGTAGAAATATTATTAAATGTACACATTTCACATTTACATCAATTTTATAAGATTTGCCCCAGTTTGTAGCCAATTCTACTGTTCGTTTCTTGCAGCTGGAGGAGCCAGACGACTGGCTGCGCTTCGGCAACCCGTGGGAAAAGGCTCGACCCGAGTACATGCTGCCCGTCAACTTTTATGGTCACGTTGAGAAGGACAACGGAAAGGTATTAGCAAAATTCTCGCGCTTTCGCTCAGTTTTTCACGAAATATTGGATCAAAAACATAATCGTTTCCAAACTTTTTTCATAGCTTGGGATATCCTAACGCTACGATACGCTTACGAATTTCTCAGCTAATTTAATAATTTGGAACATGGATCATAATTGAAAAATGCAGTTTTAGCTACCTCATTTCAACTTATTAATTACTTAATGAAAAGGAGTTTTTATGCCACGATTTATGATATCGAATGACTGCTTTCAGGCCAAGTGGGTGAATACGCAGGTGGTGTTCGCGATGCCATACGATACGCCGGTACCGGGCTTCCGTAATAACGTCGTCAACACGCTTCGTTTGTGGTCGGCCAAGGCTGAAAACCACTTTCATCTCAAGTTCTGTAAGTCACAGTTTTTACTTTTAGTTGAAATTTGTTTGGCATTCCATGAATTAATCTGGCAAATTAGATTTTGTTCTTCCTTATATTTTTGGTCTTAATAGCTGTTCGTTTTTCCCACGATGGAGCATAATTTTTTAACATTGGTAATGAAGTGACAAGTGATTTGAGAGTCATTGAAACCAAATTCCGCGAAATGCCCTGAGCTTCGAGAATTCTTTGAAACATTTGGCCTATCAACATTGTGTTTTAATTAGGCAGCGCACCGTTTTCATTTGATTGATTGATGGAGTCGAAAGGGATTAAGTATAATCGATATTTGCATTTCAGTCAACGATGGCGACTACGTGCAAGCGGTGATGGATCGCAACTTGTCCGAGAACATTACTCGCGTGCTCTATCCCAACGACAACGTAAGCATCATCCATTTTGCTTTTCAGGGGACAATTTGAACACATTTATGTAAATTTTAAATGTAGCAATGTAATCACGTTTTATAAAACCTTTATTCTTTCATAAAAATAAATCCTTTACTGATACAGCGCAAGCTTGTTCTGTCTATGAGCATATAGCACTGCGTAGCATTGTTCTACCTTGATTCTTTCCCTCTGCTGCCTCAAAATGAACAGCACTTGGATGAAATGTTCTTTTCAGTTCTTCCAAGGCAAGGAGCTGCGTCTGAAGCAGCAGTACTTCCTGGTGGCCGCCACGCTCCAGGACATCATCCGTCGCTTCAAGTCGAGCAAGTATGGATGTCGCGATGCTGTTCGTGTCGACTTTGACACTTTCCCCGACAAGGTACGTTCTTACATGGAAGTCTGGCCAAAGTAGTGCAAATATATTACCTTTACTGATCCTTTAAGTTACGCTTTGCGTTTAATCTAGACTCAACAAAACTTCGGACCGTGAATATTAACCTGTATCCTCAATCAGTCTGTACTTTCAGGTAGCAATGCAACTGAACGACACTCATCCATCGATTGGTATCCCCGAATTAATGCGGCTGCTCATTGATATTGAAGGTGAGGGACAATTGAAAATGTCTCTGGAATATTTTGAAATCTTTTTTATAAAATTTTTAAATCAAAATTTTGTTGATATTGTACAGTCAATATTTCTTTATCAGTAAGAATTCGGCAAAGGAAATACCGAAATATTTATTAATACTATACAGGCACTGCGCACTATAATAGTATAGTCCTTTAGCAGAAAATATCAAATTGAAGAATAAAAGTATCGCTTTTAATGTGTATATTCTCACCAACCTAAGTAGCATTTTGTACGTGAACCTTGACCGTTTCAAGAGAAAAAAGTAGCATTCAAAGTAAATGACTAACAGATTTTGACAGTAATTTGAACCTTATTCAGGCCTGGAATGGGACCGCGCGTGGAATATTTCGGTGAAGACATTCGCGTACACGAACCACACGCTGCTCCCCGAGGCTCTCGAGCGCTGGCCGGTGAAGCTCCTGGAGACGCTCCTCCCACGTCATCTCGAAATCATCTACGAAGTCAACCAGCGCTTCTTATCGGTTGGTTTTCTTTTTCTGCGCTCTTCTTCTATGCCTAATCTTTCATTAAATATTGCTTCTTTTTACAAATTATCGCCGTTATATGGCATCTTTCCTTACTGTAGTTTTTTGTCTTAGTGATTGACTATGTGGTAGCAGGAATATTTAACCGCAACGTGCTCAGTTTACTGGAGTGCTAATACTTTTTTTCCTCGCTTTGTTTTAGGTGAAATAATTTTGCGTATATGAACAAGAAAAATAGCCATAAACGGAAATTAGCGAATATTGAGTAAAATAAACGATTAAGAATGGGGTCAGATTGATTGCGTCTGTTAAAGTATGACCTTTCGTTTTAGGACGTGAACGCGCGTTACCCGGGAGATTTGGACCGTCTACGACGAATGTCGATCGTCGAAGAGGCGGACGGACACGGCGAAAAGCGCATCAATATGGCTCATATGTGCATCGTCGGTTCCCACGTCATCAACGGAGTCGCCGCTCTTCACTCCGACCTCCTCAAGAAGCATACGTCAGTTTTATTTTTATTTTCTTGTTTTCTTCATTACTGTTGCGGGGTGCACTTCTCTTGCGGTAGTACTCGAATAACAACTGGGACCTTTACCAGTGAACCAAGTTCGAGCGATAGGAACGACAGTAAAAGAAGGAACACACTGTTACGTCGGAACGTAACTCACTACCTAACTCAGCATAATGAGATCGCAATGTCAATGACGTCACTGGGGTGCGACGTGAGCGACACCCCGCGAAAATTACTCATGGCGTACAAGGTGTATAGTCAGGATATTAGTGTGCTTAAAAATGCAGAGTTTTTTAGAAAAGTTTTGAGCCATTTGACTGCGCTACGATAATGTTAAGGCGGATGGATTCCGTGCATGCTAGAGTTTTTCTTTGTCAATTCTTCATTCTTGAACGGAATGTGGGCTATATTTGCGTGCGCACTTTTCTGATCAGTTTTGCAAAAAAATATTCATTGTTTGGACGTAAGACAATAATTCAGTATTGCTCAAGCACCTCTTAGTGGTGGCATTAAATTTGAATATCCTGATTACATAATTAGTATATTTACCCGTAATTTAGAAAGATATATGGTTAACGTTTCAATTGTTCAGGTTCAAAGACTTTTATGAGATGTTCCCGGACAAGTTCCAGAACAAGACGAACGGTATTACGCCACGACGCTGGCTGCTGTTGTCCAACCCCGCGCTGGCCGATATCATTTGCGAGGTTTGGCAAATGCTGCTGATGTTATGCGCATTAGAAAGCTTTGATATAAACTGAAAGCAGGAAATGTTCACTTGAAACATATTTCTTTAAAGCAATTGCTCCTTGAAAGATTAAGAGAAACTTTTAAATAGTTATTATAACAGGATAGCTTGCACGGTGGCAATGTACCAGTTTTTCGCGATACATCCGATCCAATGTGCTATTCATTATGCTATTCTGTCAAGCATAACAGTCAAACATGTTGCTCTTCGGCAAATGCACCAGTTCCAACGCTCATTCTCCTTACTATCGCGCTTATTAGCATTCATTAACGCTGTTTTTGAAACTTGAATATTTTAAATTTTGAAATGTAAAATTTTGATATTTCTGAAAAGGTTTGGCATAGTTGCGAAGTTATTAATACATTTTAATTCATCAATAAAAATAACTATCACTTCAGAAGATTGGCGATGAATGGGTGACAGATCTGAATCAGCTGTCTAAGCTGAAGCCGCTGGCCTCCAACGTCGGTTTCCTCGATTCGCTCCGTCGCGTCAAACAGGTCAGTATAGCAATAGTTCTGCATCGTATTTAACAGTTTCTTACGCTACATTTGAACGAGTTTTTGATTGATTCTATATGCTCCGAGTATAATATTTTATTTTAAGATAAAATTATTAAGTATAGTATAGTTGTGTAGTATAGTTAAAATGAACGTGTAATGACTTCTTGATTCCCCTCGAGATAATCACTTATTGCAGGAGAACAAGCTGAAAGTAGCCCAGTACCTCAGCGAGGAGTACCACGTCGACATCAACCCATCGAGTCTATTCGATATGCAGGCTAGTTTATTGTTGAATTTTCGCTGTATTTATTATGTATTTGTGGGCAGTTTCAGAAATTTATCCAGAAATACTATGGAATTTTCCTAGAATGCTTTTCATATTTATGGATGTATTTCTGGAATTATCCATTAATGACTGATTAGAGTGGTGCTGATGTAATTTGTTCCGTGACCGGTAGTTCCTGTGTAGTTTTCGACTTAACTAAGGAAATTTAATCTTAGAATTTTGGTTCAAGTTACTGCATTAAAGGTTGCGAGATTTTCAGACGAATTACCTCGACTCTAATCAGCCTTTAATTGTTTAACCATTTGGCCAATTCTTTGCAACTTTTCCTGTTTATCACCTTACTTTTTTAAAAATCTATCTAGTAAAATATCATTCGATTTGTTTTGACTAAGATGAACTCATTTCTGTTGCATTTCGCGAGAGATATGCGTTTGAATGCAACTCATTCTGAAATGGAATGATAAATGATTACATATCATTATTCAAAAATATTAATGAAACTGTGCATTAAACGTTATCAATAATGAAATAATTAATCAAAGATTGAATCTTCCTTTAACTGAAATTCTGTAAAAATCGAATTGAAAGTTTAAAAATTTGTTAGCAAGCTTAAGTTGTGGACCTTTTCACAGCTAACCATAGACTGTATGACTAGTTTTGCCTGATAAGAGGAAAAGATTTTAGGTGAAACGCATCCACGAGTACAAACGACAGCTGCTCAACTGTCTGCACGTCATCACGCTCTATAATCGCATCAAGAAGAATCCGAACGCCGAATTCGTGGCACGCACGGTACTCGTCGGCGGAAAGGTAGGAGCTGATCAGGGCAATTGGCGCCAGTTAAAAAATGTTCATTGCGAATTACGAGAGGAGGAGCTCTGATGGGCAATTTCGTAATGCTGTTTCACTTCAATAAAAGCACTTACTAACTCGAAAAGGACATTTTCCATATTGATATGACTTACAAAACGTCCTGTTTGAATAAGAAAATGGTCTTATTAATGTGGGGATGGTATGTTCAAAGAAAATGACAAATTTACTCCATTTGTGAGCGATTTCCAGTTATACTTTTCAAATTCTCATTTTTTCAGGCAGCCCCTGGCTACCATATAGCGAAGCAGATCATCAAGCTGATCAACTCCGTTGGCAACGTCATCAACAATGATCCCATTGTTGGCAACAAGCTCAAGGTGAGCTGTTCTTACGGTTTTTTCCTCCACTACAGTTTCTCACGATTCTGAAAGTTGGATGGACAAGCAGCGTTTTAGAGTGGTATTAGGTGCTTTATAACCATATACAGTGAAATCCGGATAAGTGCACAACTCGGATTAGTGCACACATTCTCTATGCCTCGAACTTTTGTACTATGTTTTGTACTATGTTTTGTACATGATCTGAACCCGGATAAATGCACAAAATCTTGCCGGATCAATGTGCACTTATCCGGGTTTCACTCTATAATCGGATTTATTTGTACCTGCGGTCGTATTTATATTTAATTTGCTGCATTGGGACATAAACATCTATCGTGACGTTTCGCTAATTTTAATACACAAGTAACTTCTTTTCAGGTTATCTATCTGGAGAACTACAGGGTTTCTATGGCTGAGAAGATTATTCCCGCGGCCGATTTGAGCGAACAAATCTCAACCGCCGGTACGGAGGCGTCCGGTACTGGCAACATGAAGTTCATGGTGAGACAATGTCTTCTACTTTGTGTTTCATACTAATACCTCCCGTTCGGTGTACTGTGGTTTAATGACAGCACTGCATTGTATTGCAGAAGTTGTACTTTAAATGATCGGTAGAATTTTTTTTCGTGCATTTAAATATAAGACTGGCGTGGTATCCGAGAACTGAGGTTAACGCTCAGAAATTTACGAATTAGGGCGAGGAAATGCGGCGAGATTGTATTGGGATTTTAGGGGGGAGGCGTGGGCATCCAAATGCAGTCTTATTAAGCGCCCAACATATTTGTACAGTCAAAACCGGATAAGCGGACATTGACCCGGCAAGAGGAAAATGTCCGCTTATCCGGTTTTGACTATAAATTTATTCCATTATACAGCGCTCAATTGAATGAAAGTTATTTCCGTTATCTTTGCATATTATGCTCCGCTTACTCTTCTAAAAATTGCTTAGTTTATGGGTCACTTTAAACGACGCCGATATGTTTATATTCATACCTAAAGCAATATCACGTATGTTCCACTCTTACAGTATACCGTAGCGCGAGATTCAGCTGTGGGACTATGTTCAAATGTTCATTTTTGTTTACGTTTAAAATTCAATCCACCATAAAGGCTATATTTGCCATCAAGGCAATATTTGCCAGAAAGGCTATATTCCATACTTGAGGTAATTTTTCCAGTTGAACGGCGGCTTGACGATCGGAACGCTGGACGGTGCTAACGTGGAGATGATGGAGGAGATGGGCAAGGAGAACATCTTCATCTTCGGCATGACCGTCGATGAGGTGGCGGCGCTCGAGAAGAGAGGGTACGAGATGCAATTTAT
Source organism: Plectus sambesii (assembly GCA_002796945.1). Lineage (NCBI taxonomy): Eukaryota > Metazoa > Nematoda > Chromadorea > Plectida > Plectidae > Plectus > Plectus sambesii. The sequence goes on from NIUQ01002843.1 coordinate 18,226, forward strand.
TGATTTTTACTTTATTACAGCTTCCTTCATCATAATTTTTCAGTCTTGCTTTCAAATTCGTCAATTTTGCATTCGTTTTTGTCATACAGTGGAATTCGTTTATAGCGGTTTCGGTTATAACGGTATTTCGCTTATACCGGTCAAAACTTGCCGGTCCCCCGGTGACCGTTATAAACGAATATCACTGAATCTCCACTTAATTTCGTCGTCGTTGCATTTAAATTTGTTGGATTAGCGTTCTAATTGAATGCAGAGATGGGGAAATGAACCGCAAAATTCATCATTTTGAATGCAAAAGTGACGAATTATGACGAAAGACCCAGTATTATATAAAGATAAACTCCAATAGTCACAATGATTGATTCATTTAATTACCCACTTCATCTTCATAATACAAATAATATACCTCAGTCGTCTTCAGATACAACGCGGATGAGTTCATCAGAAAGAGCCCGGAACTGGCGCAGTGCATCGATCAGATCGAGCAGGGCTTCTTCTCGCCCGAGCAGCCTGGCATGTTCAAAGATCTCGCCGACGTCTTGCGTTACCACGATCGGTAATAAATTGCACAATTGTTTGTTGGCGTAATTTATTACAATAGAATTCGTTTAAACCGATCAACGGCACGTTTGGCCGGTATAAGCGAAATACCGTTATTCGTGAAAATGGTACAAACGAATTCTGTTGTAATCAGTAAAAGGAAAGCCGTCTCCCCTGAAGCTTTCCTTGACACTACCTGTGCTAAAGATATGCTTAAGTTGGCGTTCTAAGATATCCCCTTTGAATTTCAATTACTGAGTAAGATATTATGACGCTATATAAGTGCTCTTTTTCGTTGACTTTGTTTTCGGTCAGTGATAGGAAGTATGCGAGCGTGTTTTTGGGTTAGTTGAGGGAAACAAGCTGAAATTTGCGTGAAAAATAGGGTTGAAAAAGCAGATTTTATTAAAAATAATTGCTTTAAGAGAGATTTTTTATGTATCGTCAGCCTATTGAACCGAGTGAAGGTTTATTTAAATTGTTGAGTGCAGTTAATGCTTACTTCGTCGACATATCTTGAAGGAGAATTCTTGTCTACTACAAAATATTTAATAACTAATGTATTGTATTTTTCTCTTGGTAAAAGTGAGCTGTTTCAGATTCTTGCTGTGCGCGGATTACGAGTCTTACATTAAATGCCAGGACGAAGTGTCCAAGACTTATCTGGTGAGTAATTTCATTTTGATCATTACCATACGGACAGTAAAGTTATGCGCGCTAACTCGCAAAAAATGTGCGCGCCGTTCGATGATAAAAGCGTATATTATTATTTCAAAATTGCGGGTCTCGGAAAGATTGTTTTATTGAGTACGCAGCCGTGTTCCCAATGCGCCCTACCACGGCTAATCGATTAAATTTCCTTGATTGTAGCAATAGTGTCGGGGTGAAGACTCCATAACACTTGAGTGATAGAATAGCCTAGAATGCTCTTATAACCCTGGAATGTTCGAAAGGGGCGCAAATACTCAATGCTCTGCAGGGGGGCAAGGAAGGCTTCTTATATACCATATTTTCCAAACTCGCTCATTACTGTACCTAACGTCTTCAAAATTCGTTGCAGGACACGGCGCAGTGGTCGAAGATGTGCTTGATGAACGTGGCCAGCTCGGGCAAGTTCAGCACGGACCGCACTATCGCCGAGTACGCCAGGGAGATCTGGGGCATCGAGCCCGGCGAGGTCAAGCTCAGCGCCCCATACGAGCACGCCGACGATAGCCATCAGAATGGCAACTGACCTGCTAGTTCTTTTTTGCCTAGACTCGCGCTAGACTG
>NIUQ01002844.1:0-20152 GCA_002796945.1 Plectus sambesii
AGCGCGCGAGAGAGGAGCAGACGACAATGAATTGAAACTAAACGGAAACGCGCCGCGATGCATGCACCCCACGTCATTGTCTCCAAAATTTGCATAATTATTGATTATGCCTCGCCTGTCGGTATCGTGCGTTCCGTTATCATAAATCGATTACGATGATAGCGATGAACTTATGGCCTACCGTACCATTTACAATATACATTGTCCTCTTCGTTTGGAGACGTAATGCCTCTAAGCGATTTTGCTCTAATGCCACCAAAATTGTTCGATTAATTTTTTGCGGTTCCTGTCCCAATAAGCCGATTAATCGAGCGAAAATTAATGCCAAAATGTGCTAAGCTATCAAAACTAACGTTCCGTGCTATTTAATTCGCTCAACTCTCGAAAAGAAAAAAAAATCAAGAGAAATCGTCAAAAGTGCGATTTTCGAAGCAAAATTCCCTGCGAATGAGCGACGTACGTAGAAAACAGATGCTTCCATTCGAATCACCGACCCAAATTACTCCCGAGTCGATCATTTAAGCGCCTACAGATGTCTGCTTCCATGCGAAACATGCTGCGTCTTGTGCGCACGCCTCAGATCTGCTCGGACCAGAATACCCAATTGCGCGCCCTTCGGGCGCGCAAAAAGAAACTGATACATTTTTCAGTGAGTAGCGCATAGCAACGAACCATGTTATCATTGATGAATACATAATTCAACTCACACCTATCCAGTAGTTCGCATTTATTTCACAAAGAAAATATGTAATAATTACTGTTGTTCATTAGCGACGTCCGAATGCATATTCTCTTGAGCAATATTTCTTTTGTCAGTTCCGTCATCTATAACATGAACCTTAGCCCCTGAATTTGTGTTAAATCTAAAAGTTGACGCACTGCTTGTCACTTGAGCCGAGTTACTTCCACTAAAATAGCAATGCATTTGTTTGTATCTAATTTACCGCAAAAAACTTTCTCGTAAGAACTTCCTGTTTACGGTGAAGACAAGGCTGAGCAGCCTTCCAACCTGAGACCTATCGTCGCGCGCAAGGGAATACAGCCGCTTATCATCCAACAATATACTACAGTGAAACCCGGATAAGTGCAACCCGGGTAAGTGCACAACCCGGATAAGTGCAACCCGGGTAAGTGCACAACCCGGATAAGTGCACACGTTCTCCATGCCCCGAACTTTTATACTATATTTTGTACATGATCTGAACCCGGATAACTGCACACCGGATAAGTGCACAACCCGGATATGTGCACATGTTTTGCAAGCCCCGTGTGCAACTTTTGTATGCAATTATACCCTGATAAGTGCACAAGGCCATGATCCCACCCAAATGTCACTCAAAAATATGCGCACATGATGTATAGTGCATCAAAACAATGCGTATGTTAATCAAAATACCTTTCAACCTTGTTTATCTCGAAGCTGTGTATAATGGCAAGAAGTGTTTTATATCCCAATTCCACTTTAACAGGGACGCTTCTCATGTTAATAAGGACCTTTATTAAGTCACATTTACACGAAAAATGTCTTTTTTGATATAGAAAATGTTCTCTTTGCTTTGGAAATTGTCCTNGAAGCCCCGGGCTTCTATTTGGAAAATTCAATTACATAACGCTTTTTGCATTACCAATCATACTTGTATTTTGCGTCGTTTTTCCATCTTTTAAATTAATCTTACAAGCAAATAATGGAAGATCTATATGATTTTTGCAAATTCTATTAGAGAAGGTGATAATTACACATAAAATTCATTTAAAATAATTTCACGTCACACATTCATAGTGATCCTTTTTCGGCTCCAAATATAAGCCCCGGGGCTTCTATTTGGAAAGTCAAACCGAATATAAGCCCAGTGGGGCTTCTATTTGGGGGGGCTTATACTCGGAAAAACCCGGTAGGTCTGGAACTATGTACTTAGGCAAAACCCGGATAACTGCACAACCCTGATAAGTGCACAAAATTTTCTTGCCGCATCGATGTGCACTTATCCAGGTTTCACTGTAATACCTTAATGAATCACCAACCTAATATAAATAGTCTTATTCGAGTCGGAAAAATTCACAGTTATCAAATACCGTTCACTCTATGCAAAGTTATTCAAAAAATAAATCGGCAGAAATTCTTTGAACACCCTGTACATTCATCATGGGGATTCAGAAATCTATTTTTGCTTTTTAACTGCAAATATTAAGCAACAAAAAAGGGTTTACGTGTTCATTCCAGCTAACGTTAATTGTTGAGTCGAGGAGGATGGCAAGTGTGTCAATATTTTTTCAACTAAATATTCCTTATTACAGGTTTGCAACGCGCTGATAAATTCTTGGAATGCCGATGGACCTGCTCCTTTTATGAAATCAACCAGTTGCATGTTTTTTGTCGCTTTACGAGTCATTTTCTGCAAAAAAGAATAAAACTTGATGGTTTTATGTACCTCTATACCATTATTTCTTGAGCTTGTCCCTCTATAACAATTCCTTTTGAGCGCAAATATGGCAAAACATCTTCGGCATCCAGGTTCTGACAAATGTCATTTAAGCTTATTTCCAAAGCATTTTTGTGTTCCTCATTCATCTGAAAATAACATTTATTTACTCAACTAGAGTGTATTTTTAACTTTTAAGCCCCACTATCTTCAAAGGTACATCAGTATACTAGTCGTCCTCAAAGAGTTGAAGGCGTCAGCTTGTCTGCAGATGTATGATATACATATTTACACCTTTCATTGTTCTTATCGAGATAAACCTCAACCAACTGACTTGTTGATGGCTACTCTTATGGCTTTCAATATTTTAAACGAGAATAATCCCTGAAGTTGGATATTTTGGGCAAAACTATTCATAAATACCGTTTTCTTAAAACTTAAAAACTCTTTAGGAAAGGATAGCGAAAAGAAGGCGAAACATCCTTGAGCTCATTATTGTCTGAATCCCTTTACTGCTACTCTTTCCTTACAATGTATATTATCCAATAATATTTGCCGAACGCCACAAACCTCAATTATCCAAGTCGTGATTGTGATAGTCAGCAGAATATGAACAAAGTGAAGCGTCGCTTGCAAAGCGTGTTTGTGAGAACAGGCAATGCATTGTTTACGCAATTTATCGCTGAATAGTTGACGCTGCAGAAAATATGCAATGCAACTTTTGCCAACTTGATAAGAATAAGCATGGTAATGGCGTCTGTGAGTAGGCGTAGCGGTTAATGGGCCGGATCAGCAGCCTACTTGATGCGCAGAAAGGAGATGGGGCTTAATAGTCCACCGCTATAGCAATACCGTCGGTATGATGAATTTGATTCGAGCCAAGTTTGATTGATGCATTTTTTAGCTACACCGTCTTTCATTTTAAATCGTTATGTTTAAATTCGATTCCGTAACATTTGCGTTCAGTTTCGCAAAATGTGCATTCAAATAAAATAGAGAAGTGACGAAATGGGATGCAAGGATACTGAAATTGAATGCAAGAATGATAGAACTAAATGCGAAAGTTACGATTTAGGATACAAGGTCGTGTAAATTATGGCTACTGGATCTGGAAATCGCTGATTCATTTAAATTACATCTGCTGCTGCGCCACAAATTTAAAATTTAATTAGCAATATAATATGAAACCATGCATTTTTGTGTTTCCACGTATCACCTAGACTTTTACAAAGCGTACAAGTGCAAATTTATTAATAATTTTTCTAAGACCTCTTTCCTCCTATAGATTTTTTCAGCATTTTGTTTATTCTGTACTTTCCTCGCATTTACTTGATGCGATGCGAAGCATGACACTGCTAGCGATAGAAATTAAGGCTTTCAGCAAGTTAGATCTGCCTTAGCTATTGAAATGTCATTCACGATTTAAAAAGCAGTTTAGGAGTGGTAATAAGAACGATCGAACGAATATATAAAGAAAATCTTTGGCTTTCTCATGCCAATCTCGTAGCAGCCCAGACTGCAGGGATTGTGTTTGTGTTGACGTTGTTGGAAGACATGCAAACGTCAGCTTATAAGAGCACATTCACCATATTTGAGCATAAGTTTCTGGATAGCATATTTTTACTCAAACAATGTGATCAAACAAATAAATTCATAGAAAAAGGAACATTTGTTTTATGCTAGCGCATTCCCTGATAAAATGCAATGAGAATCAGTGTTAAAACGATGAACGCAGGGAACAGATGAGTTGACATCCGCATGAGAAAATGAAGTCTTGGCGAGTAACGTGTGAGATATTAATAAATACAGGGTGGCGCAGAAAAAAGGTGTACACTTTTACAATCAACTATATTTTTGCTCAGTCTAAACAGATTACTATGAAATTTTGAGGAAACATACTTTGATACATGCTCTTTGATTGTCTAAAGTTTCGTTTTGATCGGTAGCAGCAATATCGTTTCTTATCATATCATATGCGTCTTTGCAGAATTTTCTAATTTTGAGAAATACAGACATTTAAACTATGAATAACTTTGTTGTACCGAAGTCAAACGGAATCAAGTTTCTGAAATTAAAAATAGACGTTATGGCGATTAATTTAAAAATGAATTGGGTCAATTGGTAGAGTGGTTGTGATTTAACAGTGTTTTAAATTCGTGGTGTCGCCTGAAAATCCTATTCATATCAGAGAATTCTGCACTTGCATCAAAAAAGCAACAAAAGGCTCAGATTCAAGAAGTCATCAAATCATAATCTCTTGACCGATTGTCCCAATTCATTTTTAAATTAATCGCCATAACGTCTATTTTTAATTTTAGAAACTTGATTCCGTTTGACTTCGCTACAACAAAGTTATTCATAGTTAAAATGTCTGTATTTCTCAAAATTAGAAAATTCTGCAACGACGCATATAATATGATGGGAAACGATATTGGTGCTGCCGATCAAAACGAAACTTTAGACAATCAAAGAGCATGTATCAAAGTATGTTTCCTCAAAATTTCATAGTAATCTGTTCAAACTGAGCAAAATTATAGTAAAATTGAAAAAGTGTACACCTTTTTTCTGCGCCACCCTGTACATGCAAGCTGCTCTACCTCGATTATAGCTGCGTGAAGTTGCTCTTCCGACTGAACCTGAAGACTTCATCGAACAGGATAGTGTTGTTCTTTCGATTTCTCTTCAGTTTCTTCCACAAGGACAGAAAATTGCAATCTAACCCATTTTGGTGTAATTATTGTTGTTGACGCAGCATTTGAATGTTTTATCGTAGTTGGAGTCCTTCTCATCTTGCACAGACGCAGAAATGCAAACATCTTGCGTCCTCACCTCGGAAAATAAATATTGGGGTTGGGGACGCAAGATGTTGGAAGACCCATAGTGGGAGACGGAAAACCTCTGTTTTAGTTAGTAAATTTCTGCACAATGTAGTAGTTTTCTCTTATATCAATGCTACTTGTAGAAGCGTCTTTCCAATATGGTTGCTGAGAATTAGCGCTGAGTAAGAAAACATTTTAGCCTATATTGGCCTTTTTTACTCCTACAGCACCGGATAGGCTCTGTTCCACATATTTGACCAAAAAATCGAATTTTCTCTCTTGCCCAGCTTTCTCAATTCGTTTTTTGTTCTCTTCTTTCAGTTTTATTCTTTCATTTGATTTTCTACTATGTACGAGCACAATACTAATGCTCCTAAGACTTGATAATTCTAGTGCTATATGTGCTAAATTTGCAGTCACTTCTTCCTCGTAACGATTCATAATATTAGTAGGCTCTGAAAGGTGCATATTAATAGGACGACGATCATCCTGATCATAATAATAATCCTCAACAAAAACTTCTTTAATACGTTGACATTCTTGTAAGTGACGTAGGAATAAAGGATTTTTTTTTCCCATAAAATAATCAGCAGAGAGCCGCAAGATCCTGACAGAACTAGTCCTTATTTGATCTATAATTGACTGCCATGTTGTTAAATCAATTGTGCATCTATAGAATTCCACAAAATAAATTGTTGGCAATGTTGCAATGCCGAGACGTGCACTGCTATTAATTCCGCATTTCCTGAATTTTATGCTTTTCAGAGATTGACAATTTGTGAATGACAGCCGAGAATTCTCTTCGAAGGTGCAATCTAAAAATGTCAGTGTGTCAATTACTGGCAATGTTGCAATACCAACGATTGTGCTGCTGCTGATTTTACATTGAATGAATTTCAGATACATCAGGGATGGGCAATTTGTTAATACCAGCTGGGATTTCGCTTCCAATGTGCAATAACTAAATGTCAATATTTTAAGAAACTGTAAGCCTTGGAATGAAAAAATATCATTTTGATGAATTCTATAATTCCTAGTTTTTATTTCTATTTCAATTTTTATACAGTTTTGTAAGCGATAACGATTCTTATTTGTTTCTTCTTTGTATAATATCTTGAAATATTCTGTCGAACCTTTCCTTATTTGATCTGTGATTGACTGCCATGCTGCCAAATCATTTGTGCATCGACTGAACCCCACAGAGCCATTTGCTGGTAATGTTGTAATACCAAGGTTTGTGCTGCTTTTCATTCCACATTCGTTATATTTGAGACATTTTAGAGATGGACAATTAATGAATGATAGTTGAACATTGGCTTCAAATGCGCACCCAGTGAATCCAACAGTGCCATTTGCTGGCAGTGTTGAAATACCAAGGTTTGTGCCACTTTTCATTTCACAATCATTGAATTCCAGATTTGTCAGGGATTGACAATAAGTGAAGGGCAGCTGAGCATTGGCTTCAAATATGCATCTATCAAATATCAGTGTCTCGATTGCCAACAATTTTGCGATACTAGAGGTGATGCTACTTTTAATTGTGCATTCACTAAATTCAAGACGCTTTAAAGATGAACAATTCGTGAATGACATCTGACAATCGGCTTCAAATCTACAGCTCGTAAATTTCAATAAGTGTAGCTTCCTCAAGTCGCTAAATGACAACGAATCATTATTACATATTTTGTAATTCAGTATTGCAGTTTCCATTTTCTGAACATTTTTGCACTGTTTCAAGCCAATCAAGACTTTCTTATTGAAACCTTCCCCAAATGACAGCTTCAAATATTTGATAGAACTGCTCCTTATTTCATCTGTTATTGACTGCCATGTTGCTATATCAGTCGTGCATTCATAAAATTTCACAGTGTCAATTGTTAGCAATGTAGAAATACCAAGGTTTGTGGTACTTTTCATTTCACATTTATTGAATTCCAGATTTTTTAGGGATGGACAATTTGTGAAGGACAGTTGAGAATTGGCTTCAAATTTGCAGTGAACAAATATCAGTGAGTGGAGCTTCATCAAGTCACTGAATGACAACAACTCGTTTTGACAAATTTTATGATTCCGTATTGTAATTTCCATTCTTCCAACATTTTTGCATTGTTGCAAGGGATTTAAGAATTTATTATTGAAATCTTCCTCAAAGGACAACTTCAAAAATTTGATAGAACTGTTTTGTGTTTGATCTATAACTAATTCCCATGTTGCTAAATCAATTTTACATCCTTTGAATTCCAACATGTCTATTGCTGGCAACGTTTCAATACCAAGGTTTGTGCTGCCTGTAATATTACATATACTGAACTGCAAATTTTTAGGGGATGGACAGTTTGTGAATGAAAGCTGAGAATCGGCCTCAAATGTGCATTTCTCAAATGAAAATGTCTCCATTACAGACAGCGTTGCAAAGCCAATAGTGGTGCCTTCAAATTTACATCCATTGAATTTCAAATTTTCAGTTTCCGAGGTTAATGAAATACCAAGAGCAGTACTTTTAATGTCGCATTTATCGAATATAATATTTTTCAAAGAAGGACACTTTTTAAATGAAAACTCCAAGTTGGCTTCAAAACGGCTGAGCTCAGATTTTAAAGTGTCAACTGTTTTTGATATTGTTATCTCAAGTGTCCTGCTTTTCATTTCACAATCATCAAAATTCAGATTTTTTAACGATGGACAATGTTCGATGTATAACTGAGAACTAGCTTCAAAAGTGCATTTCCAGAAATTCAGTGTTTCATTTGTGGGTAATTGTGAGAAACCAAGTGAAGCGCTGCTTATAATTTTGCAAGTATGGAAATGCAATTTTTTCAAGGATGGGTAATTTTTGAATGACAGCTGTGATTGTGCTTTAAGAGTGCATTGCTCATATTTCAATGCGTGTAAATTGCTCGAGCCACTAAATGAGAAACAGTCATTATCAGAAATAAAGTTTTTCCAAATTTCTATCATAATTGCTTCAACATTATTGCATGCTTTTAAGTAACTGACAAATTCATTCTTGACATCTCCATAAAGAGAGAGCTTCAGACTTTCGACGGAACTATTCCTAATTGCATATAAAATTGACTGCCATGTTGCCAAATCAGTTTTGCATCCAACAAATTCCAATGTTTCAATTGCTGGCAACGTTGCCATTTCAAGATATGTGCTGCTTTTCATTTCACATTCACAGAATTTCAAAATTTTTAGAGATTGACAGTTCCTGAAGGAGAGTTGAGAATTGGCTTCAAAAGTACATTGATCAAATTCCAAACTACCAGTTACCGAAGATTTCGAAATATCAAGAATGATACCTATGATACTACATTGATAGAATTTCAGGTTTTTCACGGATGGACAGTTTGTGATGGACAGATGAGAATTAGCTTGAAAAGCACAGCACTCGAAATGCAATAAGTAGAGATTTTCCAAATTCTGAAGTGAAAAGGAAGCCTTTATAGCCATTCCTGATGTCGAGAGTGATTTATTATTAATTGATGCAATGTCAAAGTTTAATTTATGAATCAACTCTGCTTTTTTCAGTGTGCCGTTTATGCAAATAGATTGAACATTTGGGCATTTTGAAAAGAACGAATTAAGTAGTTCATAGTTCATTTGAGCTTTTGTTTTGAATGAATCAAACGTTAAATTCAGTTTAATATCTTGTATTCTTTCAAAGTAAAGCTTGTGTTTTGCTTCATTCCATGGCATTTTTTCAGATAAATTAATGCGTAAGAGAAATCTTTCATATTCATTCATTTTGTCTGTGTCTAATTTTGAATTAGTGTTCAACCATTCATCTGATTGCTCATCAGAACACAAGCAGTAGAACGCGGCTAAAAATTCCTGTATTGTCCTATGCTGAAAGAAAAATGAGGTAACAAGTTGATGTGATTCATTGCGTCTTTCTTGTTTTCTCAGTAACCCAACCTGTTCTATAATAAAGTCTAAGTGAAACTGATTGTAATCAGACTCTGCAAAAACATTTTCATTTAACCTAGTCAATGCCATTTTGCTCAGACAATGAAGTTGGGGAAACTGAAGGTAGTAATCTTGAATTATTTTAAATCTGTTTACAGAATCATTGTGAAATTTAAACTGAGCGGGAACATTATCCTCGGGATTTTTACTTTGATATCTATCAATGAGCCACCATATGGTATTACAATATAATTCTAATAATGTGCCATCAATGATTTTTTCATGCACAAGGCAAATGAATGTCAGAAATAAAGGCGTTTCAGCAAGTTTCTCCAAATTTTTATTCTTGCCCAGTAAATGATGAACTGAATCAATATTTGCAGCCGAATCTTCTATTGAAGAAAAGTGATTCGATATGTACTTCGTCTTTTGGTCATCAGTTATGAATCCAAGAACTTCTGCAAAAACAAAACGTCCTTCGCGTCCTTGAAGTTTTGATAAATAACCCTTTCGTGTTGTTATTACAATGTTGAACAATAATGCCCGTATTGGTATTCCTGATAAATATGTCTTCAATTCTGAACACTGTTTGTCTAAAAATGATTCATCATAACCATCCAATAATATTAAAACGTGGCGTTCTTTGCAAAAATACTCATTTCTAATCGCTAATGCCACAGTTCCATTAACTTCCATCTCTAAATATTTCTCTGTACACCCTAGTACCAAGTCTTCGATGTTTTCAAATATTTTTTCATGCACTTCTCGAAATTCTGCATAAATAACAAGATCATAGCGTCGCATTTCTTTCTTCCCTTGTGCCCATTCATAAGCGAGTCGTCGCATTAGGGACGTTTTTCCAGTTGCTGGATCTCCTTCAATAATCAGCATCTTCTCTTTCTCAAACGCTCTCTCGAGCAGTTTTGCATGATCTTCTGTTGTTTGTGAGCGTTTAAAATCGTCCTTTAGCGCCAATGAAACCCATGTGTTCTCAATGTCAAATGTAAAAGGTAATGAGAAGGGGTAAACTGTTTTAAATCTTTTTAAGTACTTTTCTTTGAGCGATTGCTGAGCACTAAAAGAAGATTAAAATAATTCATCCGATACCTCTTGCAGTGCACATAAGGAGAATGTATTAAAATGTGCTCATGATATCATCATTTTTCTGTTATAATTTTTTTGAATAAATTAGAACAAATCAGTTGATTAAACAGCAATATAAAGTTTAGTAACATTGATGATTCTCTAGAATTGAAGAACGCAAAATATTGTTTAGAAAGTCGATGTCAATCGGAATAGCAGTTCTGTTGGCAGTGACGAAAAATTTCTCATGTAAAGGTCCCACCTGTCTTACTGGTCGCAAAAATTGAGTATGTCATTTATAATACCCCAAGTGCATGAATCATATTCCCGAAAACACTTAGTAAAGACAATGAGATATTCAAAAGCTTCAAGTACCCACTATTCCCCGCCACGATCGTATAGCTCAACAAATCTGCCAGGCCTATCAAACTAATCACATTATTACGCCGAAAGTGCATAACACGTTTATATTTTTGATTGAGTGAGTTCTAACTTTCTCATTTGTCATGAAAACAGTATTTCAGTTCGCTGTATTATTACATGTTTTCAATCAGAATGCACCAACTACAGGGTGAATATGAAATCAGTACCTTCGCGAGTTCGCCCCTTTTTAATATTATTTTCGACAGGTCAAGATTAGAGCTCTAATCCAAGGACAATTGCAACTCTCTGAATAAATTTTTACCGAAAAATTTATGTAGCAAAACAACTCAATCAACTTATTGCTCTTATTTGACACAATTTTTCCATTTCTGTACTAATTGCAGATAAATACACACTTTCAGAGTCATTACATTGGGCCGGTTTCCTACGGCGTATTTTAGCTAAAGTCGTACTTAATCCAATGATAAAGTATTGCCCTTAAGTATGACTTAAGTTAAAGTACGCGATGTGAAATCGGCCCATTGTTTATTATTAATTGCTATTTAGAAAAAATGAGTTTGATCGCATTTTTATGTTACTTTGTTCAAATTTGCATTACCCTTCAGAGATTTGCAGAAATTTTTTTAAAAGGACGATTAGGGATTTCAAAAGTTTCGAATTCTATTACTGCAGAATTAAAGGTTTAGCGAAGTGTAGTAAAATTTTGTAAACATTGCTAAGACAGCGATGAAAACGCTTGACGCTGAGCAAAGTGTGTCTTAATCATAAGTTAAGGACATTTTCGATTGCCAGTACAACGATAAAGGGCAAAATAAAGCACATACCTTTTAATGGTAGAAAACCTTGATGGCACTATCTTATTAAATTTTAAGTCGAGCCAGTTGTACCATGAAGATGAAGTCGATGGAGCAGAGGTTTGTGAAGTGGTAGATGGAAGTTGGCTAAATATCACTAGATTACTTTTATATATTCCGAACGTCATATTTCTGGCAAGAAACTACAAAACAATTAAACAATCATATAAAAATATTTACGTGTTCATTTCAGGTAACGTTAATTGCTGAACGGAGGAGGATGATAGATTTTTTAATATTTCTTTAATCAAAAATCCTTTGTTGCAGATATGCAGGGCATTGATGAATTCTTGAAATGCTGAAGGGCCTGCTGCTATTATGTAATCAATCAACCGCATATTGCGAGTCTCTGTGGGTGTAATCGCCTGCAAAAATATTAATGCCTTATTGTCATACAAATGTTTCTCTGTACCAGTATGACTTCTGCTTCGCCACGCTGAATTATTCCTTTTTTGCGCAAGTATGGTAAAACACCTTCAGCATTAAGGTTCTGACAGATATCGTGTAGACTAGCTTGCAGAGCATTTTTGTGTTCCTCGTTCATCTGAAAATTAAACTGCTATATTCAACCGGAATGAATTCTTAACTTATTAATGCAACTAATATGTAAATTTAATGGTAATCATCTGGAGGCGAGAGAAATTCTTCACGTTTATCATCTGCGGATGGTAGACGGCTTTACACCTTTGCATTTTCTCACTGAGATTGATGTCAATCGATTAATTTAATGACGGCTTCTTTGAGACATTCAAATAATTTTAAATAAGAATAATCCATACAGGTAGAAATTCTGTGCAAAAACATTCATAATTGTCGTTTTCTTGAACCTTCACAAAGTCATCAGAGGAGCAGAACCTGGGAAGGGGCGAGAATTCCTTAGGCTCAATAGCCCCTGCATCTTCTTACTGCTATTCATTTAATACAATTTCAAATGTAAACCAATATTATTTGCTGAAAGTAACAAACCTTAACTATCCAGGTAATGTTGTGATAGCTTGCAGAATACAAACGGAATGAAGCGTTGCTTGTAAAGTGTGTATGTGTGCATGTGTGTGGTGGAGAGCGAAACAGGCAGTGCGTTGTTTGCGTCTCTTATCGCTCAAGAGATGTTGCTCTACGAAATACTAAAAGCAATTGGGGCTTGTATAATAAGAATAATTAGGGTAGTAACCCCCTGCTAGTAAGCATAGTGTTTCATGGGTTGTATTACTAGCCTACTTGAAAGTGTGCAGAAAGGAGAGGCGGCTTCACAGTCCACTCCATTAACAGCATCATCGATATGATGAATTTGGTCCAAGCAAAGTTTGGCTGTTGCATTTTCTACACTGCCTAACACCTTAATTCGTAAGCTTTACACTCGACGCCGTAACCTTTGCGTTCAATATTGCCAAACGTGTGTTCGAATTAGATGCAGAAATGATGAATTTGGATGCAAGACGACTTTAATTATAGCTGCTAGGTATGGAGATCGCTGGATCATTCCAAATATTTTAACTTTGCGCCACTAACTCAAAGCTGACTAATAAAGTTAAAGGGAAACCATACTTTTCTGTGTCTCCACATATCACCAAGCCTTTTATCAGGCGTATAACTGCAAACTTATCAATAATTTGTCTGACATCACATTCCTTCTCTGAATTGTGTCAGCGTTATTGTTCGATTATTTCTGTACTTTTCTCGCATTTACCCTATGTGGTGCAAAGCACTGCAGCTGCGTACCATAGGGATGACGGGTTTGAGCCAGTTCGATCAGTGTTACTTTTTTAAATTTCAGTCCCTATCTAGCAAACAGTTTTAGAAAATAGGAACGATCAAGCGAATTTTTAAAGGGAAACATTGGCTTTTTCATGTGAATCGTTCCTTCATTTCAAAACGTGACACTGGAATAACTCGCGATCTCAGCATTTTCGTACGCGCGCAGTTTCCCCTTACTTTCAGGGTAGGATTAACCGCCTTGCAGACGGACGTCCGTCGTGTTCTCCTCGACCGCGGTCGATCGGCGCCATCAGTGCTTAGCTCACGGCAATTCAACGGCGCAACAGTAGCGAACTTACTGGTGGTACAAAATACTCAGCAATAAATAAATGTCAATATAAAGTAAAAATAGCGTTCGATTCCAAATTTAATATTGCGACTGATAGCATTTGCTGAATTAGAACTCGAATTGAATCGAAAAAGCAAAAATGATAAAATAGGACCTCTATACAAAAACTGGTGGTAGAGCTGGGGCGATAGCCAGGTATTATTAAATTATTATCAGGATATCATTAAAACGAGCGTAAAATATTGCAACTGCTGAACGGCGTAGATTTTTAATTAAGTTAAGAGAAATAATTAAATAATTAAAAAACACTGTTAACTGAGTATTCAACATCATAGCGCGCTTTAGTACAAAACGTGAATTGCCGTGAGCTGTAAACAAAGTCAGTCAAGGATTTAGCCGATTGAGTTGTGTTTTAACTGTCTATTCGCTAAATAAACGTTGATGTAACGTGAAAAGCTCTACGAGAGAAGTCGACCGGGCCAGGGTTCGGTTAGAAGAAAGGTCATCAGACAAGAGAAGAGCGGTCACAAACTGCTGAAAGCGGCAGTATTGTAGAGCCGCCTGAAGAGTGAGAATGACGGCTGGTTCCGGTCCTTACGCTGTCTTTACGCCGTGCGTGCAGTCTCACGCGTTCGAGGAGCGTCGCACGCCGCTGCCATGCCAAGAAGAACACGCCATCAAGATCGGCCGATCCGTGGCTCGTCTGAAGCCAAACGTCGACAACGCCATATTCGATTGCAAGGTGAATCTTGGGTATTTTCAGTGTTTTTTGGTTGTTGGGCAGAGAGCTGTGCGGGTGTGTGAAGGGGAATATTCAAAATGCAACAGTGGGAAAGTGTATAAATTTTGCTGCCACTCATTACCCCGTCTTTGCAGAAGTAACATGATATTCTTAAGACAGTGAGCCGGTTTCATATCGCCTATAAGTCATACTAAACATTTTGCCAAAGCTATATCAAGTTACGAATATGGTAAAAGAATGCAATATAAAACCGGCCGGTTATCAAGTTTTGTGCATGTGATAATGTCCAGAGGGGAGACAAACCTCAAAGTGCTAACTGTTGTTCGGATTTGAGGTGTTGTCACGCAATCATGCGACAATGTGGTACGAAGACGGGAGGTTCTACTTGCGAGACACGAAGAGCAGCAACGGGACGTTTGTAAACAATCAGCGGCTGTCGAAGGGCGGCGAAGAGTCGGCGCCCACTGAAATCTTCTCCGGTGACATCATTCAGTTCGGCGTCGACATCGTTGAGAATACCAAAAAAGGTTCGCTGTTCGTTTACTTTGTTACCGTTCTTTTCGCTTACATCTACACTTAGTTTCGATTACTATTGTAATCTTGTATTATAAATAATGAAAATTAATTACTATATTCCATTTTTACGTTGAATTGGACATTTTAAAATTGGATCAGATTCAGTGATACCGAGATAATGTTTTATTAGTACCTACTAATGCATCTCGTTTAGTGACTCATGGCTGCATAATCGCGATGGTGCGTTTGTTCCACTCAGACGGGACCGAAGCGTCGATCGTGCGCGACTGGTAAGCGAGAGGGCGAAAGAGAGAGTCGCAACCTTCTCTCACAGCAATGAATAACAAATGCATTTCAGCCCGGACTCTGTGGACTCGCAGTCGCAGATGCACACGTCGATGATCGCCAGCTCTCCATCGCACGCAGGGAACGCTCTGAACTCGCAGGAGCTATTCCAGCTGCAGCAGTACATTCGCGAGGCGACGCACAGGGAGCAGATGCTCGAGCACAAACTGTCCACCCTTCAGGTTTGATTGACTTGTTGATTGATTGACCGCGGTTTGTCACGTGACGGGATTGTTGACATTTCAGGGTCTTCTCGCGTCCACGCAGGAAGCGTCAGAGAATTCTTGGCAGGCCCTCATCAACGAAGACCGTCTCCTGTCACGCATTGAAATGCTCGAATCTCAGCTGCAAATGTATTCCAAGGTTGGCTCTTTGTTTGCGTTCTTTTTCTCCGAAATACACTCTCATTCATCATAATTCGCCACCCTTGCATTCTGTTTCGTCACCCTTGCATTATAATTCGTCACAGTAGTGTGATAAGTGAATGCAGAGATGACAAAATAGAATGCAAGAGTGGCGAATTGAGGCGAAAAGGGATGTAAGTTCCTCACACGTTTCCAGTCAGCCGAGAGAGATAAGCATGCAGTCTCAATGACGCCATCCCTCCCCCACCCTCACATCACGCGGCGAAATTCGATTTGGGGGTTGGCTAGAGCGCAATAGAATGCATGGTTATCGATTACCCCGCGAGCGCATCCTCAAAAATACTCTGTACTATGTCTCAACTTTTTCTCCCAAAAACGATCAATAATCCAGGGATTCTCTCCCCTCGTCAAACTTTGCTTCCGTTACAGCAACTGAAATATGATGTAAAGAATAAACCTTTGTATACTATCAATAAGCGCTTGAAGAGAAATTCTTTTTGCAGAGTAACAACGAAGATAAAATGCGCGACGAAGTATTGAATTTGCACAATGAGAAAGAAAAGTACGAAACGGTCGCCAAGGAAGCTCTTCGACGCGCTCTGCAGGTTCGTCGACTCTTTTTTGGGCCGCATTATATACAGCATTTCTATTTTATTAAAGACGCTTTTCTACTTGAAAACGAAATTTTTCGCATCAAATAGAACATTTTTCGAGCTAAATTAATATAGAAAAAGCCTCTTTAATTGGAAAGAATTCTTATTAAAGTTATATGATATAATTAGTCGTCCGTTTCACTATATTTTGTAAGTGCGATTAAAGGATAGCGCATAAAGTGCACTGTTTCAGGAAAAGACAGAAGCTATTCAAAAGTTGTTCGATGTGGAAAGGTCATTGGAAACGACCGAGGAAGAATGCGGCAGGCTGCGTGAAAAGTGCGAAGCCGCTCACAGTGAACTGACTACCCTCTCCGAGACCCATCAGTCTACCGTCGACCGCATCAACCAGCTGCTCGGTCAATTGCAGGTTCGTATCTTTTGCACCTTTTCCTTGCCATTCCTTTTTCATGGTCCTTGGTGCCATGGGGTTTGATTGCGTGACATATACACACATTTGTTGTAGCGAAGTCGATGACTGTGCTCTGCCTTAGGTTTAGGCTTAAGCTTACATTCTAATTCTTGATGACGTCGAAATTCGTTCACATAGGGGCCAGTACGGAACATTCTAGAATTAAAGCGCAGCCCCGCGACACCACCTTAATTGACAGAGATGCATTTCAACGAGATATTTTATCGCATTTGGTTTAGGAATCGGAGAGTCGTTACGCGGAACTGGAAGCGGGAAGCAACGCTGAAAGAGCGGAACTTGAGAGGAAGCTTGCGGAGCTGGTCCGTCAAGAGACGCTGCTGCGATTGAAAATCGACAGTCTACAATCGGATAACGATCTCTCCAGCGAGGCGCTTGCCGCAGCCACCCGTACGTCGATTCGGCTTGCCCCATTAGCACCCACGGACGAATTGATTTACACCCTCTCTGTTATAGGGCACGTGGAACAGATGACGGCCGGGGAGGCCAACAGGGCGGAAGATTCTGGCGACGAGTCGCTCCGGCAGCTATCTTTCGCGCTGAAAGAGTCACAGCTGCAGGCCGATGAGTATAAACGTCAGATGAACGAGATGAAAAATCTGCTCGATACCGCCGACGGACAGCTCGACGATGTCCGAGGTACACAAATGCACTTGGCACAGCGCCAGCAAGCGATCATGCATTCTTTTTCAGCCGATTTGCGTCAAGCCAAACAGATGGCTAGTGCCGAACATCAAAAAGCTTCTCGTATCGGCGGTGAGCGGCGGTTCTTCTTACATGCGTCGGCCGCGATTTTATTTGAGCATTTTTTCAGAGAAGTTGGAAGAGTCGACTAAGACAATGTCGGCGATCGTCGGCTCCGCCACCTCCGACTTGTTGACGCATCTCGAGATCTCTCTGTTCAACCAGGAACACAACGAAGACCTCATCAAACATTTGAATGGTAATCTTGTTTTCTATCGATAGATTTGCATGTGATCGCGCGCCTCAAGCGCTTCTGAGTCTGTGTACGCGACGGAAATTTCTCGCCTTGAGCGCTTTTGAATAAGCTGGCCTAAGATTAGGATAATTTGCTCTCGCCAAGCATCGTCTACTTCCTGTTCCTTGAACTAAGCAGGAAGTAGAGGAAGTTGTACTCAATATTTGTCGATCGGTTTGAAGATGGCGAGCCAGACAATGTAGCCGGCCAATATGAGCTTAATGCATCGATTAGCGTGGTGAGACACCACTTTTGATTCCTTATCGATTCATGATTTGTACCAAAATAGTACATTTAGACCAGTTCATTTAAATAAGCGCTCATGTTAACTAATGAGAAATGCTATTATACGTTTGCAATGAAGGAAATACACGTCGTTGCATTGTTGCAGAATTCGCGAGTCAGTTGGAGAACAAACTGAAGGGGGTGATGGCGAGCATAGATGAGGCGTCGAGCGGATACGACTCGGCCCTGGAGACATCGCTGTCATCGGACGACGACCGTATGGCGCTGGAGGATCAGCTGGCGAAGGCGCTGCAGGCGCAGCTTATGAGCGACACCGAGCTGGACAAGTACAAAGGTGACGATTGTGAACAATTATTCTCTCTTTGCTCTTTTTCGAAAATTTTTGAGTCATAACAAGAAATTTCGTAGTTAAAAAAGATTAGCTCATTTCCGGTGCTTTTACACCGTTTTCCATCTAGAATGATAGTCCTTTTTGGTCATTACGTGCGTAAGTTGATAAAAAGAAGCACTATCGACTTTGGAAGCAGTTTGCTTTATTCAGTCAAACATTTTTTTGATCGGCAAATTTTGACTCTATTTCAACATCTCTCTTTCAGTCGAGCTCAGCCACGCCCAGCGTCTCCAGGAAAAGTCTCACCAGGAAGCCGATGTTCTTAGGGATCAGCTGAAACAAACGGAGCTCCTTCTCGCGGAGAGTGCCGCTCAGTGCGAACGATATAGAGGTTCATATTTTTTCCACCTCCTTTCATCCGTTAATCCCCATCGGCTTTTTAGACCAAGCCACCAAGGAAAAAGACCTGCGCGCTACTCTTCATGATGAACTTAATCGTCTTAAAAGTATCGGTTTCTCTTTTGCAATCACTCATTTGGCTTCTCTTTTTTGCAGTGGATATGGAAGATACGAAAACGAGATTGAATGAGCAATCGGAGGAAATCAGCCATTTGAAAGGTGCGGCGATTGCAATGCTTGGCAGTTCGATCGTTTCTATCATTTTGTACGTTTGCGTTTTAGAAAAGCTCTCTGGCACGACGGAGGAGTTGGCGTTCGAACGGAGTGTGAAGAATACGAGTAGCTTGGATGGCGACAACGAGCGCATCGAGCTCCATCGCCAACTCGCCAAGCACCAAGGTCTGCTCACTCTTTCTTCTCTCATGCGAATCCGTTTAAATACGATTTGTTTCGATTAATTGTTGAAAATTGCGAGTATGGAAAAAATTCGCTGATACACTTGGGTCTGCCATTAAGCTTAGGTTAGCGTACCACAGTATTAGTCGATTTCGTCCTAATTGTAATGGAGGGTGACAAATTGTATATGCTAAATTTCAGCTGACTTCTCCCGGATGAACGAGGAGTGCGACCAGTTGCGTCAGCGGACGACGCGTAGCGACACGGAGTTGTCATCGGTGCGCGAGGAGTGTTGTCGGTTGGAATCGGAGAACCGCCAGCTGCACGACTCGCTCGATGACCTGAATCGCCTGAAGGAGTCGCTGCTGACGAACGAGACCACCTGGCGTGACCACGTCGGCTCCGTCAAGTCCGAAGCGGGCATCGTACGCAATCAGGTACGCTATTATTTTCCCCTTTCTTTATAGTACCTAACACTAACGCAATTCTCCCGTTTTATATCGCGTAGTTTATTTTAAACCGTACTTTGCGGATACTCTTTAGTGTTGCGTTAAGTACAGCTTAAGCTAAAGTAAACGATATGAAACCGGTCTAATGAAGGGATCATTGCGTGAGCGCCTTTACTTAGCGGCGTTTGCGCTTCGCGCGACTTACGCGATGCTAAGAATTAATTATATATTCTTGATAATTGCTCGCATTATCGCGTTGCTCTTCAGCTGGATGAAACGGTTGAGCAGCTGATGCGCGTTCAGCAACGCGAGAGCCAGCAGGCGGAAGAGGCAAAGAATCTACGCCGTCGACTCGATGAAGCATTCGATTTGGAGGAACTCGCACGACGATCTAGAACGGTACTTTTTGGTTGATCGCTTTTTTATTAATTTATGAATGTTGTATTAAAGAGAATAAATGGGTTCTGTTCATCACTAAAATCGTTAGGTTATCGGTAGTGTAGATTTTGTGATCTAGAAATGAGTTCGACCTATATTTTTAAGCGTTGTGAATAAATTGTTCATTTTATAGCATCTCAAGTGAAACTTATATTTCGAGTGGACAAAATGAATATTTTTTCTGAATAGCGAGTAAAAAATTCTCATATATTCACAATGTTGCGTATCGTAGAGTACTATACACCAAGGAGAATGACAAAATATCCATTGCAGGTGATGGTCGTGTCGGCCATTCCGCTGATTCTCCTCTTCATCGCGCTCGTCGCCGCATTCCTCCCCTTCTTCGCGGC
>NIUQ01002845.1:0-20187 GCA_002796945.1 Plectus sambesii
TTTCCGTAGCAGTGGGGGTTTTTACGGGGTCGGGTCGCTGGCCCGACGCCCAACCCTCCTCCTTTCGCAGCCGGGCTTGGGACCGTCCATGGCGGAGTTATTACCTGCTGACTTGTCTACCTATTAGTTGTATGCCCATTTGACCGTGATGATAAATAGAAGATCTGTGTGGAGTCAACTACTCAAGAACATCAGAAAAATATCAAGAATGTTTATGCATTCAGGCTAACGGCGTTCTTTTCAGATACCCGCGTTTCACTTAGTCGGCGATATCATATGGACGCCTTGCGAGTATTTGACGATTATTATGCCAAGCGTGGCGAAGGTGTTGGATAAGAAGGGCGTCGCCGCTGTGCTCAGCTATCGGTCATTTCTATTTGAGCAGCAGTCGGAAATGCTCGTCAAGTATGTACCCATTTGGCGTTGAACATGCTTTTAAAAGCCTCAACTATTATTAACCAAAAGTCAAAGAATTAATTATGCATTCTTGGTGCTTGTTATGTTAACGCTACTCGTAATTCTCGACCTATTCAAATGTGTTCGATGCTTAGGGCGAGGTTTTTGCGTCGATTTGGCGATATGGGGTGGGATGGCATATACAAATACCAAGTATTAATAATATCTCTCTTGGCAGCTGCTCAGGCTACCGCATCATTAGTCGTCGTCGACACTCGATCCATTTCAGAGAAGCGCAGGCGCAGGTCCTCAAGGTCGGCGATTGGTGCGAGGAAATGCGAACGACGCTGGAGGCGTGGCCGAAGACGAACATAGTCGCTCAGTTGGAGCGTCGCACTCGTCTCTTTCTTCGGGTTAGTTGCTTTCGAACTTGCGAAGTAAGACGAAGAGTGTGAACCTCGACGGTTGCAGGGCGTTCGGAGCGCTGAACTGATCGGTCGGCTGTTAAAGACGGTGCTCAATGGGCATTTGGCCGAACATCGCACTATGGCCCGCACCTCCGCGCAGGGACTATTCCGACTCATCGAGTTGATCAAAGTAAGCTGTTCCTCACTGATCATTGCTGTGGCTTGTCCTTGTGAAGAACCGACGAAAGAGTCGGAGCTCATTCAGTCTTATGGGTCAAGACAACAATAAGAGAGGTAATGAGAATGAGATCAGCTAAGACACATTTTAAGACAACGGATCAGGATAGCAATTGGCTTCCATAATGAATATATTCACTCTAAATATGTCTGCGGCTTGAACTCCCCAGCAACGTTATTTTATTGGCTACGCTCTAAAATTTATCGCCATCGAATGCAATGCGACGATTTAGGCGATCGAAGCGACGTTCGCTCGTCATTGGTCGGCCGTGGTGGAATCGTGCAATCACATCTGTCAGCACTGGACGGGGGCGTTGCTCAAGTTGGTCAGTTCTGGCCGGGAGACGCTGCGCACCGACAAGGGGTACACCGACGAACGCGTCGACATGCTCTCGGCGTTGGTCGTCGTCGAGCAAGCGCTGGCCGGCCCGGGTTCGTCATCCTCTTAAAGCTTTATTGCCCGCTCTTATATTGTACAAAGCAGGAAAAAACTAAAACCGCGCCCTATAAATGCTTAAAACGCGCCCTATGTTTGATGTTTTAAGTATGTTAAGGTCAAGCCATAGGGCGCGTTTGAAGACTACGAAAACATAGGGCGCATTTTAAGCAATTATAGGGCGCGTTTTAATTGTTGTCCTACAAAGCAGTGATCATTTTTACTGTTCCTTCGCCCGAGCGGTAGTTAAATTCTCGAGTTCCGTCTTCGCTTTGTTACGCGCCT
This sequence comes from Plectus sambesii, assembly GCA_002796945.1. Classification (NCBI taxonomy): domain Eukaryota; kingdom Metazoa; phylum Nematoda; class Chromadorea; order Plectida; family Plectidae; genus Plectus; species Plectus sambesii. The sequence goes on from NIUQ01002845.1 coordinate 1,762, forward strand.
TCTCCTCTATCTCTTTGCACTGTTCATCCTACCGTTTGTAACCCTGAAGAAGCTTCCTTACTATTACCGGTTCCCCTTCCCACGGTTTGATTGTAACATTCACCTCTGACTATCCATTTGATATCGCTCACGATCGTACCATATTTTAGTTACAAAGGAGCGATGGTATATACTGAATCTCGCGCTGAACCTTGCCTGCTACACGGTAAGTGACAACATTTCCAGTATTTGTTTCATCGAATCATATGCTCGTATGTCTCTTCAGAAGCTATTTCGACCGAACGATGTGACCGACATGGAAAACCTCGTCGGTCATTTGTGGACAGTGTCCACTTTGGGCCGCGCACTCGAGCGCGTATCCGACTGCAGTTTCCTCTATTGGCATCGCAGTCTTCTGCCGGTCTACTTCGAATCGCTCATTCACGACTCGGCCGAATGCCAGCGAGTAGTGGTAAGTTGATTCTGTTTAATTTTATCCGATTCTATAAGTCATAATACGGTTGCACTGGAGAAATAATTCTGGCTGATTTGATGAAGAATTAGCAACAATTCAGATCGTTTTTTATATACTATTATCTTAATATATCGTAATCTGGCCGGAAATTAATATCGACAGTGCAACTGTTTTAAGCCCTTTAATAATGCCCTTCAACTGTATGAACCCACTAATTTCCCTTCAATTCGCTCATTTTAGTACTTCTTCGATGCCATCAACGATTCGACGAAGATCATCGATGCGGTGAGACACGCGCCTACTTCGGTTGCCCTCGAATACTTTCAACGAGAAATCTTCACCGTGTTCGAGCAGGTAAGTATTATTGCGACTTTTCCCTTTCTTTCAGTTTTTGATGCTAATGCTGACACTTAATAACGTTAATTTAGTCGTTCTTGACCAAGTTGTGCGAGACCATCGAGACAGATTTGCGGCTGTCGATTCATACGCACCTGCAGCTCAACGATCGCAATCCGTTCAAGACCAACGACGCCGTTCACATTTCGCCCATTTTGAAAGTCCCGCCATTACGTATTCGCGACGAGTTTATCGACATTCAGCGTATGAATATTTACCGTAATATGTTTTTCGCGTTGAGACTCGCAAATTGCTGTTGCAGGGTACGTAGAGCATTACTTGGAGAAGACGTTCTATAACCTGACGACGGTGGCGTTGCACGATTGGAAGACGTATGCAGAGATGCGTCAGTTGGCGAGACAGAAATACGGCTTGGCGTTAGCCGAGACTCACCTGCCGAGTCAGACGCTCGAACAAGGACTCGACGTCCTGGTCATCATGCGCAATATACACATCTTCGTCGCAGGCTACAACTACAATCTCAACACGCAGGCATAAACTCTTTTTCCCTCATTTCCCCTACCCCCTTCATTTAAATCGTTTCAGTGCTTCGTTCAAAAGGAAAGTCGTAACAAGCACTTGAACACGCTGAACACTCGCCACATTACCAATTCTATACGTACTCATGGTACTGGAATTATGAACACAACTGTACGTTTCTTTACCCTTCGCGTCGATGTCGCACTTGTGCAAAGCGCTCATTTCCTTAGGTCAACTTCACCTACCAATTTCTCAAGAAGAAATTTTACATATTCTCGCAGTTCCTTTACGACGATCACATCAAAAGCCAGCTGATCAAGGACGCGAGATACTTTCGCGACAACATGGATCAGCTCGAACGAATGGTCATTTACTTTCTGCCGTAATATGCCGCCAATTCAAACGTCTATTTACAGTATCCGATAGAACGCGCGGAGAAATTCAATCGAGGCATTCGCAAGCTGGGAGTAACGGGTGACGGCTTGACATTCCTGGACCAATTTCGCATCGTCATAACGCAAATCGGTTCGGTTTTCATTGAGCGGCTTAGATAAAATAAAAATATCGTAAATTTTCAAGGGAATGCGCTCGGATTTGTTCGACTCGTGCGGGCAGGCGGACTGCAAGCCTGCTCGCAGGCGATTCACTTCATCCCCGACTTGGATGATATCGTATCTTTGGCTCCTTTGGTCGAGCAGGCCCACCTGTCAACGGAAACGCTGCAAGCCGCGCAAATCTTTGACACTTTAGTGAGCGACTTGGTGAAGAACTTTGCGGAAGGCACGGAGTACTTCAAGGTTCGTTTTGGGGTCATATTCATAAGTGTAAAGGGAAAATGTTGAAATGTAATTACATCTTAGCACTATCATCATACGTTTTGTGAACAAATGAGCGATGACAGTGCATAAATGTAATTGAATTTCTACATTTTACATTTACATTAATTTTATGAAATCGGCTCCTGTGAGGAATGATGGAAGTTGTTAGTACTAAAAAATTTGAATTCAGCTGCTCGTGGACGTTTTCGCGCCGGAATTTCGAAACTTTGAGAAGTACTCGCATCTCAAAAACTTCTATATGATAGTCCCGCCGCTGACTGTCAACTTCGTCGAGCACATCCTCGCATGCAAAGAGCGAATTGGCAAGAAGTCTCAGCAGGGCGAAATCACCTTCACTGACGACGGCTTTTGCATGGGTCAGAGTTTTCACTGTCTTTTTTAATTTTCACATTTGAGTCCGCTTCGTAGTTGGCAACTTGTTAACCCGCTCGTCAGACGGTAGAATATATAAATCAATAACATCATCCCGCCGGGGTCCTGCAAGCGCGGCAGTTTGAACGCAGTTTAAAATAATATATGCCAAACAATCAACTGTAATATCTTTACTGCAATATTTTTCGAATTTGCGCAGTTCCTGACAAATGCAAAAGAATCCACAAAAAGTTCTCCCGGGCATTTCTTGCGGTCATCTGCTATGACGCGCACTTGGGCTATCATCGCATCGATTATAATTTCAACTGTCTTTCATAACTTGAACGTCAATTATATTGTCCTACAGGCATTGCGTACATCCTCAAACTGCTGGATCAGTACGAGGACCTGGATTCGCTGCATTGGTTCCAATCGGTGATGACGAAATGCCATGCCGAGAAGACAAAGGCGCTAAACGAACAGCGCGAGGGAAAGACGGGAGTTGGCAAGGATGAGAAGCTCGTACAGACTCTGTCCCTCAAGACCAAACGACTCAACAACTATAAACGCGTAAAGCTCCTTCTATGATTGTAATTGTTGTGTTCTGACCTTCGGGAGACTAGGAGGCCGGAGACGGAGAGGTATAAGACCGTTTATATATGTAGGCTACGCAACAGGTACACACGGAGACAACCACTAGGACAAGATGAGGCAGTGCTCTTGTTACTACAAGGCGAGCCACACCGCCTCCGGCGATACTCAATGAACACGGTACAACGTGGCTCCGGAATACGCGGGATATTCAAATACGATAACCGGTCTACAATCCTAAGGAAACCCGTCCCTAACTCGGGGACATATCAATAATCATCAAGAGTAGTAATTTCTATTGCTAGCCAAGCAGTAAGCGCGCACTACTGTATATATTATCTCCCATTGAGCGTGCGCAATTTAGTAGGTGGTTTAACTTCAATTCGTATTCTACCCCTCCTCCAGAATTCCGTTCCCTTTTATTACTCGCCTTCTCCTTCTCTCTTGGTATTGTTCACTCTACCATTTGTAACTCGAAGAAGCCCCTCACTTTTACAAGTTCCCCTTCCCATGGCTAGATAGAGTAAAACACTGTTCATTGATCTATCTCGTCTCATGAAGTTTTTGTCTTCAGGAATTCGACTTGGTAGCCTTTGCTTTACGATCCGCACGCATTTTCTTCCGAACCGACGTGGAGAACGAAATCATTCCCAGAGAAAAGGATGCAGCCAGTAGGATTTTTATCCCGGTTGATCATTGAATTTCTCTATTTTTACTAATTGCAGGCGATGCGATCAGTGTGAAAAGTTCCTCGAACGATGCTGCTTCATGATTCCATTTTGTGACACTCCTTGTACTATTATTATCCCTGTTATTATCATGCGTAGCTGTAAGATTGTCAAATGTAAAATTATTATTTTAGAAAAATAAATATTATTCACGTATTTTACGACACTCAACCGTGTGAGTCAAATCGCAAATAGTTTGGTCAATGGATGCATTTGTATAAATTATCATTGGTGGAACGGTCGATCGAGTGATTGATCGGTGAAAAAATGAGAAACGATGACTACAGCTTGGTGGATACCTCGTCGATCGAGGTAGAGGACACGATGAGTATGCATAACGGTACCAAATGTATTAATTTACCATTGACCAGTATGCGCACTTTTATCGTTGTTATTTTACTGTGGAGAACTTCTCAATGACTGCTCCGATGTCTTTTGCTGTTTTAATTGCACCAGTGTGGGTTACAAGAATGATGGTTCTAAGAATAAATGTTTTATCTCTCTTGATATCCCGTTACACGATTTATATTCTGCGTTTCAAGTCGTCTTCATGAATTATTTTTTACCAACTACTATTTGAAGAAAGGCAGCAAACTGCACAGAGGCAATTATCACTGTTGTTTGCAAGATAGTGTGCAAACATCAATAGGAATAGTCATTTCTTAGAGGTAGGCAAGCGTGGTGAACTTTTCGTCGTCGTAATCTGTCACTTTTTCAGTCGATGGCGACTTTCGAAACCGAAGTCGGCCGTCTTCAAGCCGAAAATGATCGGTTACGCCGCGCGCTAAGTGACTTCTGTGAGCGAGTTGTGTGCGGCCGGCTGACTGGCGATTTGCCCGAGAACTTCCTCGAGCAGTTCAGCCAACTCCCTGACCGGCCGTTAGAACAGGTGCTACGCTTTCTGCCTGCCCGTCAGGTGGCCCAAATGCGTCACGTATCGCGCCGATTCAACCACGTATATTCAGTCATCTGCTAAAATTTAATTAAAATTTAAACATTATTTAATATAATTACAGTTAATCAGGAAATGCAGCAAAACCATGCCGAAGAGGGAATGTAATGGCTCAGTTGTATTCAAGAACAAACATCCCGGAGAACTCACTGTGAGCTGGTTTGACGACTGCGAGAGCAAAATCGTTAAGACGACGTTGGCGGACGATGAAGTCGCGTTATCGGAGCTGTTTCGCTTCATTCGCGTCGGCGGTAGGATATTTTTCAGCGACGGTTTGTCGGCGGCCGACAAGTTTCTAGACCAGCTGAGCAAGGCGTGGCTCACAATTCGTCCCGAAGTGGTGGTCTTCTCGGGCGATCTCTCGAAGACCTCTCGAGACTCGCTGAGAGCATTCCTCGTGAAAGTCGAGCCATCCATCAGTTGGCTCTACTTCCAGGACTCGAGGAATATTGACGATAGTTTGCTGAGCGACGACCTTATTGGTGCTGCTGGTCAGCTGGATGGCCTGATGGTGCTGCCAACGTGCTGGGGCTTGAAGTTGCGCGACAGAATTGACATCGGCAACATTAATATCGGTGATAACACTCTGCTGGCGATGGCCGATACTACCCGCGTATCCTCGTACTTCAGCGTCATGGGTTGCTCGGGCATCACACCCGGCGGCATTCGTGCATTCATCGAGGTACATCGATTAAACGCTGCGCAGAGTTATTATCAATTGTCACGATTTGCAATTTTTGCGATCAAGAACCAAAAATATTTTCAATAATCTCAGTAATTCTCGGTAGTTGATCACGCAAGTTGTAAACTGTAGCAATGTACAATGAATGCATAGCGCTTTATTTTCGCCATGTTTAACAGATTATTATTCCTATTTGAAGAACTGGATGAAGCAAGCAGATGCGAAATCCATCAGCTGCGAATTGACATGCGAGCTGATATTCTGCAAGTGTTTGAATGTGACGCCGACCACGGTGAAAGAGGCGTGCGGCGATCTGTTCAGTAAGGAAACGAATGTGGGAACCGACGAGAATATTTTCGGTGATAGCATAGATATGGAAGAACGAGTCCGCTACATCATCAAGTGTCCCTCAAATCGCCGCTTGGAAATCCTCTTCCACTTTTATGTCCGTGTCGATTATTCCGTAGTCGCATAGAAATGACAGAAAAATATTTAAATTTTCAGCCATACCTGTGTCCCGTAATCAGCGAACCGGGATTGGATGACGAAGATAACGATCTCAACTAGTCATTCCTGCCATTGCTCACTGTCGCCGCTGTGCTTTAAGAATGTCACTTCATTGATCTGTTTATCGCTTACTTCTTGCGAATCACCTTTGCTAAGCGCTCGCTCGGAACACTATAAAGCCAAGACACGTTGAACACTGATGGCGCAAATTGTCAGTTGATTCGGTGTTCATTTGAGGCCGGACGGTAACTTCTGGTCTTTTTCAAAAGAATATTACCGCGTTGGTTCTTTTGATTACTGTTTGATAAGAATAAATGTTTTTTCTCATTCGATCGTCCGTTACGGTACATTGTGCGTTTTCAGTCGTCTTCATGAATTATCTTTTACGAACCGGACTATTCAAAGTCGGCTAATTGCATATACGCAACGGCCAGTATTCTTTGCCAGATTGTATGGGAATCCCCGTTGGATCGGTCAGTTCTAAGGTGGCAAGTTCACTGGACTCGTCATCGTCGTAACCAACCGATTCTCTTTTCAGTCAATGCCGACTTTCGAAACCGAAGTCGGCCGTCTTCAAGCGGAAAATGATCGATTACGGCGTGCGTTAAGTGACTTCAGTGAGCGAATCGTGTGCGGCCAGCTGACTGGCGACTTGCCTGACAACTTTCTCGAGCAGTTCAGCCAACTCCCTGACCAACCATTGGAAAAGGTGCTACGCTTTCTGCTCCCCCCCGTCAGGTTGCTCAAATGCGTCGCGTATCACGCCGATTCAACAACGTATGTTCAATCGCTTGTTGCGATCTAATCTCTCTCGATTACAGCTGATCAAGAAATGCAGCAGAACTATGCCGAAGAAGAGGAGAGATGGCACAGTCGTTTTCAAGACCAACTCTGCCGGAGAACTCACTGTGGACTGGTTTGATTTTTTCGGTTACAAATTCACTGAGACGATGTTGGTGGGCGAGGAAGTGGCGTTGTCGGAGCTGGTGCGCTTGATACACATCGGCGGTACGATATGGTTCGCGGAAGGTCTGTCGGCCACCGACGAGATACTGGTCCAGCTGAGCAACGCATGGCTGACTATTCGTCCGGAGGTGGTGGTCTTCTCGGGTGACCTCTCGCAGACCTCTCGAGACTCGCTGAGAGCATTCCTCGTGAAAGTCGAGCCATTCGTCACGCAGATCCAATTCCAGCATGCGTATAAGATCGGCGATAGTCTCCTGAGCGACGACGTGATTGGCGCTGCTGGTCGGCTGGACGGCCTGACGATAACGCCAGACTGGCGGGGCTCGAAGCTGCCCAACTTCAATATCGGCGACGAAACACTGCTGGCGATGGCCGACTCTGACCACGTGTCTTCGTACTTCCTCGTCAAGGGATGCTCGGGCATCACACCCGGCGGCATTCGCGCCTTCATCGAGGTTTATCGCTTAAGAGAGACTTTCTCTAAGCATCAAGCTTTTTGTTCAGAGCCTTGGCACAATGAGCAAAAAGTTGATAGATTTTGATGAAACTTTGCACTCTAGGGTAATTCAGGTCGGGATTTCCGAAAAACGCATCAGAATTTTTAGAAAATATTTTCGTGTCGAGAAATGGCGGGAAATTCAAACTTGCTCAGATAACTATAGCAACAAAACCAAAATCCTTGTTTCTATATACCATTCGAAAGGAAATGAAGAGAGGAATCTGAAACTGACCAGAATTTTAAAATTGGTGCGAAAATAAGAAAGTTATGCAAGAAAGAACAGGTCGTATTTTTTCACTTTTCAGTTTTTCGAGTTTTCCTCGAAAAAAATGTACTGATTTCCTAAGCAAAAGTTACCCTAGGATTACTCCCCTGACTCTGGGCTATCCAAAGGTGCCATGAAAATTAAAATTCGAATCATTGTAGATACCGCAATTTTGATCCAAAGTTGGTAACCTCCAAGATTACGGTAAAACGGCATATCAGAAATTCGTGAAGATGCGACTAAAGTTAATGTTTCTATATACCATTCGATTAGAAATGATGAAAGAAGCCCAAAAAAGTGCTCAGTATCGAATTTAATGCAGAATTTTAAAAGTTATGCAAGAAATTTATTAGCCATTTGTTCGCGTTTTAGTGTTTTTAAAGTTTTAGTTTTTTGAATATCCGGGAAAAAGTGTATGGATTTCCTAAACAAAAATTACCTCAACAGTGTTGCCCTAGTTCTGAGCTATCTGGTGGTGTCATAAAAAGTAAGATTCATGTCCTGGAACAGTGTTCTATTTCAGTTCAAAGTTGACCCTGTCCTCAGTTACGGTAAATCGTTTTTGCCGTAGTTTTCAGTTGTCCAATTGCGAGCGTTGAATCGAATTAATGTCAGCTGAATTACTCTCTCTATACAAGCAGACCACGAGATAGCTTATAACACATGGTTTAACAGTAGAGTAACTCTACACGTGTAGATTTGGAAGGGCTTCAACCANTGCAAGCAGACCACGAGATAGCTTATAACACATGGTTTAACAGTAGAGTAACTGTACACGTGTAGATTTGGAAGGGCTTCAACCAGAAATGGAAAAGAAACTCGAACTGAACACGCGCAGACTTCGGACTGCATTCACGATTCCTTCGGTGCAAACGAAATATTGTAACTGAGGATAGGGTCAACTTTGATATGAAATAGAACACTGTTTCAGCAAACGAATTTTAATTTTCATGGCACCGTTAGATAGCCCAGAGTCAGGGGAACAATCCTAGGGTAACTTTCACTTAAGGCTTCCTACCAAGTTCTTGCTGAAAAATACGAAAAACTAAAAAGTAAAAAAACTCAGTTATACAAGAAAGAAAAATACGGCATTTTCGCATTTTACTATCTTAATTTTGCATTAAATTTAAAACTGCGCACTTTTTGGACTTCTCTCATCATTTCCAATCGAATTGTATATAGAAACATTAACTTTAGTAGCATCTTCACGAATTTCTGATATGCCGTTTTACCGTAATTTTGGAGGTAACCAACTTTGGATCAAAATTGCGGTATCTACAATGATTCGAATTTTAATATTCATGGCACCTTTGGATAGCCCAGAGTCAGGGGAGTAATCCTAGGGTAACTTTTGCTTAGGAAATCAGTACGTTTTTTTCGCGGAAAATTCGAAAAACTGAAAAGTGAAAAAATACGACCTGTTCTTTCTTGCATAACTTTCTTATTTTCGCACCAATTTCAAAATTCTGGTCAGTTTCAGATTCCTCTCTTCATTTCCTTTCGAATGGTATATAGAAACAAGGATTTTGGTTCTGTTGCTATAGTTATCTGAGCAAGTTTGAATTTCCCGCCATTTCTCGACACGAAAATATTTTCTAAAAATTCTGATGCGTTTTTCGGAAATCCCGACCTGAATTACCATAAAGTGCAAAGTTTCATCAAAATCTATTAACTTTTTGCTCATTGTGCCAAAGGAAGCTCGATGATTAGAGAAAGTCTCTCTTAAACCCCGCACAGTGCTTTCATCAATTGTCACGATTTGCGGTTTTTTGCGATCGAGAACCAAAAACGCGTAAAATAATTTTGCAGTCATTATCGGTATTTGATCGCACAAGTCGTAAATTGTATCAATAAACGATGAATTCATAGCGCCTTTTTTCACTCTAACCGACGACAGTGTATTCCTTTTGAAGAAGTGGATAAAGAAGGAAAGACTGGAGGAAGATGCCAATATTGGCAGCCCCGGATGGCATTTGGAGTTTTGCAAACTAACATTCTACAAGTGCGCGAATGTGACGCCGGCTGCAATCGAAGAGGTGTGCGGCGATCTTTTGAAGAAGATAACGCCTGTGGAATCCGACGATTCGTTTGTCGGTGGAAGCGAAGAGAAGAACGAACGAGTCCGCTTTACCAGCTACTGTCCCGCAACCAATTGCCGCTTGGAAATCCTCTTTCATTATGTTGTCCGTGTTGATTGTTGCTAATTCGCGTAAAACGATAGCTAATATTTGCAGACGTTGCACAATTACTACATCGACGAGCCGGCACCAAACTTCGTAAACGACTACTGCTACCACGACTACCACGAAGATTCGGAGCCAGAAATCGAGAACGACGATTTCCATGACTATGATGGCGAAGACGATAGCGATCTTGACTAGTCCTTCCTGCCATTGCTCACTGTTGTCGCTGTGTTTTGGGAATGTCACTTCATTGATCTCTTTATCTTTTACTTCTTGCCGGTTACCGTATTTCTTCAGACAAGCGCCCTGGGCAATTAATTTTTTCAACCTAGGCCAGAGGGGGGCGATTATTAGAAGAAATACGGTATGTGTTTTTGGATCGTTGTTATCCTACTGTTGAGAATTTCTCAGTGACTGCTCCAGTGTTTCTTACTGTTTTAAATGTACCAGTGTGGGCTTTACATCAAGACAATATTCTACCGTACTGATTCTTCGGCTTTCATGACGCTTATGCGAGTTGTCGGACTTGGAAAATTTTCGCGTAAAAGTCGCGCAGAGCTCCCACGCGTGTCACTATCGCGGCTGTCACATTCGCGGCGCACATCACATGCTGGGTCATCGCGCTCGGTCAGTGTGACCAAGCCTCGCTCTTCTTCGACGGTCACGCGTAGCACGCCGTGCTTTTCAACGTTTTTTTGTGCTACGATATTTACTTGTGCGTAAAGGGGAAAATTATCGAATGATACAAACCGCATTTCTTCCAATAATTCTTCTTTCAAAAAGTTCAAATTTTGAAATTCCCCCCACGCAAATTAATGTTAATTTCGATAGCCTTTTAATATTTTAAAAATGTTTAGTTTTATGTCTAATGGTACTCATGTTTTTACATTTTAAAATCATTAATCACTTAGGCAATGCATTATTAAAAGAAAATGCGGGTTATCAGTAAAGGTTCATCACAGCAGAATTCACAAGACGTAGACGCGATTAGTTCAGTTCAGGAAGTTCATGAAAATGCGAGTATTGCTAATAGTTTTGTTTCTGCCACCATTCGGCGAAGGATTAGGTACATGCTGCAAAGGCTGACAATATCCCTGATATTTTCAACTCGCGCGCCGCATCCGCTGACGCCATCGTTGATTGTGAGTTTTGTGCCTTGTTTACTGTTATGTAGTGTCGGTCCCTTTGCCTGCTTTGTCGGGTTTTAGAGGCGCCCTGCCGCCACCCACGGCGCGCGAGGCGTGTCGGTCGGGAGAGGCGGGATTTGGTCACTCTGACCCAGCGCGATCACGAGTGACGTCCGCTGGGAATGTGACGGGCTAAATATAGCGCGAAAAAGACCCGCGTGGGAACATTGCGCGAAATTTTTTAACTCCAAGAAGTGACTCGAGCGTCGTAATACCTATCAAAGAAAGTCAGCAAATTGCAGAGAGGAAATTACCCGCGTTGTTTGCAAGATTGTCGGCGATTCTCAACAGGATCGGTCATTTCTTACAGGATGGCAAGTTTATTAAATTCATCTTCGCCGTAATCGGACAATTCTCTTTTCAGTCAGTGGCGACTTTCAAAGCCGAAGTCGGCCGTGTAAATGCTGAAAATGATCGGTTACGGCGTAAGCTCACTGACGTATGTGGACAAATCGTGTGCGGCCGGCTGACGGGTGACTTGCCCGACAACTTTCTCGAGCAGTTCAGCCAACTACCTGACCGGCCATTGGAACATGTGCTGCGCTCTCTGCCCGCCCATCAAGTGCCCCAAATGCGACTCGTATCGCGCAAATTCAACCAGGTATGTTCATTCGGCTGCTACAATTTAATCTCCCTCGATTACAGCTGATCAAGAAATGCAGCAAAACTATGCCGAAGATGGAATGTAACGGCTCAGTTCTGTTCAAGAGCTACGATGGCAGGAAACTCACTGTGGTGTTGTTTGACGTTCGCGGTTGCAAAATTAATGAGACGACGTTGGGGGCCAAGAATGTCGCATTGTCGGAGCTGCTGCGCTTCGTCTGCATCAAGGGTCTGATATACTTCAGTGATGGTCTGTCGGCTGCTGACGGGGTCCTGAAGCAGCTGAGCAAGGCGTGGCTCACAATTCGCCCGGAGGTGGTCATCTTCTCGGGCGACCTTTCGAAGACCTCTCGAAACTCGCTGAAAGCATTCCTTGTGAAAGTCGAGCCATCCGTCAAGCGACTTCACTTCGAGCATGCGGAGAACATCGATCATAATCTGCTGAGCGACGATCTGATTTATGCTGCTGGTCGGCTGGATGGCCTGATGGTACTGCCATCAGGCTGGTCGTTTCGCAACGTTACCATCGGCGATGAAACACTGCTGTCGATGGTCGACTCGGACCACAAGTCCTCGTACTTCTGCGCCATAGGATGTACTGATATTACACCGGTTGGCATTCGTGCCTTCGTCGAGGTACATTCCTTATTCGCATCGCAGAGCTTTTATTAGTTGTCACGATCTGCGAATTTTGTGATCAAGAACCAAAATACTTTTATGTAATATCGCAGTTATTCTCGATAATTGCTTGCGTAATTCGTGAATTGTAGCAATGTACGATGAATGCGTGGCGCTCCATTTTCACAGTGTTCGGTGACTGTGTTCTCTTCTTTGTAGAAGTGGATGAAGAAGTGGATGAAGACAGAAAAGCCGGAGGCGAGCGCGAAATCCACAGGCTACAGATTGAGATCGGCGTGGAATTTGTTCGAGCTAACATTCGACAAGTGCGCGAATGTGACGCCGGCTACGGTGGAAGCGGCGTGCGGCAAACTCCTCAAGAAGGAATGGATTAAAGAAGATGACAGAGACGGAGAGATGAGACGCCGACTGTATTTTGCCGTTCAGTGCCGCTCAAGCAATCGCCGCCTGGAAATTAACTTTGACGCTGAGGTTTGGGCCGATTGTTGCGCATTCGCGTATGAATAACATGAAAATATTTTTAATTTTGCAGTCATTCCGCTCCCACTATGTCAACGAACCAAGGCCGGGTGTCGCGCTCGACAAGTTAATCGGCGACGATTGGGATTCGGATATGGACGACGATGACGGCGATGAAGACGACGAAGACAATGAAGACGATGACGGCGATTTCTATGACGATGAGAATGACATGAACTATCCTGAAATCTACATATTTTAAGAGTGTCACTTCGTTGAGCTGTTTATCGTTTCTTCTTATGAGTTACATTTGTGTTGCTCTCTCTCTGAACTGTTCGTAAGGCCAAGGCACGTTGAAAAATGTTAGTGAAGTGAGAAGCATGGCGTCGCAGCGTTTTGAATCGTGTGGTGGTGGCGTTCGCTGATAATAGTCGTTCATTAATCTATTCGTACGTCGGTTAACTCGTCATTCAATGATTGGTTCTGTCTCTTGCTGATTTAAGTACACCAGTGTGTGTGTTTATATCAAGATAATATTACGGTACTGCTTCTTTTGATAACTGTTTGATAAGAATAAAAGTTATATCACATTTTCTCTTCCATTAATGTTTTGTGCGTTTTAGTCGCCTAAATGGATTATCTTTACAAATTAGTCTATTCAAATCAAGTCAGTAAATTACAGAGACGGAACGATCTGTATTCACTGCACAATTGAGGGTCAGTCTCAGTTGGATCACTCTTTTCTTACAGGATGGCAAGTTTACTGAACTCATCTTCGTTGTAATTGGGCAATTCTCTTTCCAGTCAGTGGCAGATCTCGAAGCCAAAGTCGCCCGTGTTCAGGCCGAAAATGATCGATTACGGCGTGCGCTCGGCGATGTCTGTTGGCAAATCGCGTGCGGCCAGCTGACGGGCAAGTTGCCCGACAACTTTCTCGAGCAGTTCAGCCAACTCCCTGACCGTCCGTTGGAACAGGTGCTGCGCTTTCTGCCTGCCCGCCAGGTGGCCCAAATGCGTCACGTGTCGCGCAAATTCAACCAGGTGTGTTCAGTCATCTGCTACTATTAAATTAAAATTGTTATTTTATTTCCTCGATTATAGTTGATCAGGAAATGCAGTAAAACAATGCCGAAGAAGGAGTGTAAGGGCTCAGTCTTGTTCAAGAGGAACTATTCCGGACAACTCATTGTGGGGTGGGTTGACGATCGCGGTAGAAAATTCACAACGACGCAGTTTGCGGGCGATAACGTCGCGTTGTCGGAGCTGCTGCGCTTCATCCGCATCGACGGTCTGATATTCTTCGGCAGAGGTCTATCAGCAACCGACGAGGTTCTAGACCAGCTGAGCAAGGCGTGGCTCACAATTCGTCCAGAAGTGGTGGTTTTCGAGTGCGACCTCTCGCAGACGTCTCGGAACTCGCTGAAAGCATTTCTCGTGAAAGTCGAGCCATCTATTAGACGACTCAACTTCCAGAACCCGGAAAACATCGCTGATAGTCTGTTGAGCTATGATGTGATTGGCGCTGCTGGTCGACTGGACGGCCTGATAGTGCTGCCATGGCCTTGGGGCATGGAGTTCCACAACAATAATATCGACGACGAAACGCTGTTGGCGATGGCTGACGCTGACCACATGTCCTCGTATTTTTCTGTCGTGGGCTGCTCTGGCATCACACCCGATGGCATTCGTGCCTTCGTCGAGGTATATTTCTTAAACCCTGCGTTATGTTAATCAAATGCCACGAGTTGCGATTTTTGAGATCAAGAACTATAAATGCTTTTAGTTACCTCGGTTATATTCTGTAGGGGATTGTACAAGCTGTAAATTGTAACGGTATACAATGTCTGCGGAGCACTTTATTTTTGCAATGTTCAACGACATAATATTCCCCTTTGTAGAAGTGGATGAGCAAGTTGGTGAAGAAAAGAAAGCTGGAAATAGGTGCGAATTCCACAGGTCGCAGATATGGATCTGAATTGGGTTATTGCGAACTAACATTCTACAAGTGCGCGAATGTGACGCCGGCTACAGTCGAAAGAGCGTGCGGCGGTCTGCTCGAGAAGGAAACTACTGAGGCATTTTATGGCGGAGAGAATATCAGCCTAGTCCGGTTTGCCATTGAGTGCCGTGCAAGCAATCGCCGCATGAAAATCTTCTTTCACAACGATGTTCGTGCTGATTTTTGCGCGTTTGCATAGAAATGACAGAAAAATTGTGAGTTTTGCAGTCATTCCGCTCCCACTTTGTCGACGAACCAAGACCGGGTGTCGCGCTCGACCTCTTAGTCGACGATAAGAGGGATTCGGATTTGGAATACGAGGACCCTACCGCTTATGAAGCCGATTACTTTATTGGTCATGACCGAATTATGCCCAATGGACTATGGACGTGATTACTCTGAAGGTCCTATATCATAAGAGTGTCACTTCGTTGAGCTATTTATCATTTCCTTCTTACGAAATACATTTGTTTTGCACTCGCTTTGAACTGTCCATAAGGCCAAAGCACGTTGAAAACTGTTGGTATGGTGAGAAACATATGGCGTCGCAGCGTTTCGAACCGGCTGGAGGTGGCGTTCGCTGAAAGGTGTCGTTCATTAGGTCATTCACGCGTCGGTTAACTCGCCATTCAGTGATTGGTTCTATGTCTGTTCCTGTTTTAAGTGCACCAGTATTGGCTTTATATCAAAAGATTATTACCCGCTGATTCTTTTACTTACTGATTGTTGAGAATAAAAGTTTTATCACATTTGCTCTTCCTTTACTAACCTTTATGCGTTTTTAGTCGTCTTCATGGATTATTTTTTACCAATAGCACTATTCAGATCAAGGCAGCAAATTGCAGAGACGGAGTAACCAGTATTCTGCTAGATTGTGGACAAATATCAATTGGATTGGTCATTTCTTACAGGATGGCAAGTTTGCTCAACTCACGATCAAAATTACCCGGTTTTCCTTTTAGTCGATGACGGCTCTAGAAACCGAAGTCGGCCGTCTTCAGGCCGAAAATAATCAGTTGCGGTGCGCGCTATCTGACATCCGTGGGCAAATCGTGTGTGGCCAGTTGATGGGTAAGTTGCCCGACAACTTCCTCCAGCAGTTCAGCCAACTCCCTGACTGGCCGTTGGAACAAATTCTGCGCTTTCTGCCCGCTCATCAGGTCGTCCAAATGCGTCTCGTGTCGCGCAAATTCAACCACGTATGTTCAGTCGCCTGTTGCAATTTAATATTCCTAGATTGCAGCTGATCAGGGAATGCAGCAAAAGTATGCCGAAGAAGAAGAGTGATGGCGCAGTCGTATTCTATTATAAGAGTACTGGAAAAAGCATGGTGGAGTGGTATGACAATTATGGTCGCAAAATCACGACGACGACCACGGTGGCGAGCGATAAAGTCGCATTGTCGGAGCTGCTGCGCTTCATCCACATCGGCGGTAGGATGTTCTTCAGCGAAGGTGTATTGGTGATCGACGAGTTGCTGGACCAGTTGAGCAAAGCGTGGCTCACAATTCGTCCAGAAGTGGTCATCTTCGCGGGCAACCTCTCGTATGCGTCGCGAGAATCGCTGAGAGCATTCCTTGTGAAAGTCGAGCCATCCATCAAGCGGCTCCACTTCCAGGAAGCGAAGAACGTCGCCAGTGGTCAGCTTAGCGACGATGTGATTGGGGCTGCTGGTCGGCTGGAAGGTCTGATGATACATACAATTTATTGGAACTGGATGCTGGAGGACTATTATATCGGCTACCACAATAATATCGGCGACGAAACGCTGCTGGCGATGGCCGACGCGGAACACCAGCCCGCGTACTGCTGCCTCATGGGTTGTCCTGGCATCACACCCGGCGGTATTCGTACCTTCATTGAGGTACACTGCTTATAGACTATAATTCGTTTACATAAGTAAAATGAGCCGGTCCTCAAATATCAATTTAAACGAATACCACTGTACACTGTGCAGAGTTTACGCCAATTGTCGCGATTTTCGCCTTTTGCGACGAAGAACCAAAATACTTTTAGTAGTCTCACAGTTACTTTCAGTAGTTGATCGCACAAGTCGTAAATTGTACCGGATTTTTTCCGAGTATAAGCCCCGGGGCTTGTAATAAGAATGGGTACTTTTCGTGTCTCTACTTTGTCCCTCAAATAGTAGCCCCGGAGCTTTTATTTGGAAAATTCAATTAGATAACGCTTTTTTGCAGTACTAATCATACTTGCATTTTGCATCGCTTTTTCATCTTTTGAATTATTCTTGCACGCAAATAATGGAAGATTTATATGATTTTTGCGAATCCTCTTGGAGAATACGATATTTACATGTAAAATGCAATTAAAATAATTCCGTTTTACGCATTTGTGGTGATATTTTTTGGGCTCCAAATATAAGCCCCGGGGCTTTTATTTGGAAGGTCAAACCGAATAGAAGCACAGTGGGGCTTCTAATCGGAAAAACCCGGTAGTAGTTTACGATGAATTCGTAGCGCGTTATTTTCGCTCTAATCGACGGTAGTATATTTCTCTTTGCAGAAGTGGTTGAAGAAGGAAAGGCCGCAGGTTGATGCGAACACTAACGGCTTCGGGTGGCCTTTGGGGTTCTGCGAGTTAACTTTCTACAAGTGCGCGAATGTGTCGCCCAATTCAGTCGAAGAGATGTGTGGCGATCTGCTCCGTAAGGAAACTACTGAAGTTTATAGTGGAAAATACAGAGTCAAATACATCATCCTGTGCCACTCAAGTAGACGCGTCCTGGAAATCTGCTTCGACAGTGATGTTCGTGCTGATTTTTGCGCATTCGCGTACAAATAGTAGAAAATTGAACGTTTTGCAGTCATATGGCGCTCGCCTCTACGAAGATCCGAGAATGTCATACGTGGTCGACGGCGCTGACGATGACGATCACGACGATGATGACGATCACGACGATGACGAAGATGAAGATGAAGATGATATCGATGTGGATGACGACGATGACTCTGATCCCCACAACTAACCTGAAGACGCCGTGTTCAAGTTTTCCACGTTATAGTGTCACTTTGTTGATCTGTTTATTGTTTACTTCGCGCGAATTACATTATGTGCTTGCTCTGATCTCTCCGTAAGGCCAGGGCATGTTTAACGCTGCTCATAAAGTGAGAAACATAGCGAAGCAGCATTTCGAACCGGCTTGTGGTGGTGGTGTTAGCTGAAAATAGTCGTTAATTAAGCCATTCGTACGTCGGTTATAGTGAACGCAAACGCCAGAGAAACCGGAATACATTCCAAGCAAACTACGCATAAACGTTGATTCCTGTCGATCAATTGAGTTTTCCGTTCAAACAGCGAACTTCGCAAGAAATTGTGCCAATTCGCATTAATGCGTGCCGTGATATTTCGCCACTGGTGCCACAAATTCCACCTACAGAATAAGAGGCTGTAACCTATTTTAACTATTATATGTATCATTGTGACTATTTATGTGAGTAGCGCGAATAATTAATTATAGGTTCCGGTTCCGGTTCAGGATCGTTAGTACCGGGTACACGTTTTATTTATAGCACAATTTTGGGGTATAATGAGAACATGAATCGGAACCGAATTTGGATGATTAATCCATAAAACCTGATCATAAAGTGTAGCGTGTTGCATGGCAACTGATCCTCTGTTGCTATGC
>NIUQ01002846.1:0-20077 GCA_002796945.1 Plectus sambesii
TTCGTAGCAGCTTGGGGCAGGGGTAGCTTCCAGTCCCTGTGGTCCACTGCGGATTCGTGGCCCTAAAGAGGGCCTTTGGGTGGGTGCAGCTATTTTGATGTCACAGTCGCCAATAAGTAGATCAATCGAGCGAATCTTGACGCCCAAGTGTGCTAAGCAATCAAAACTAATGTTCCGCGCTACTTGATTCGCTCAACTCTCGAAAAGAAAAAAAAATCAAGAGAAATCGTGAAAAGTGGGATTTTCGAAGCGAAATTCCCTGCGAATGAGCGATTTACGTAAAAAACGGATGCTTCCATTCGAATCACCGACCCAAATTACCCCCGAAACGATCGTTTTTAGCGCCTACAGACTGCTGCTTCTATGCGAACCCATTGGTGCTACTTGTAATAACACCACACACTTGCTGGCCATAGTCTCTAATTGCGCGCCCTTCGGGCGCGCAAAAAGTCGGTAAAGTCAGTAAAAGTCAGTAAAGTAATTACCGACTTTACTGCGACAACACTGGTCGCGACCCTATAGTGGCTACCTCATTAAAGTGATCTTATCCGGATGTACTATTCCTTATGAGATTTTATGGATGTGATTTTGTTTCGTGAATCGATTTTCACCGATTTGTAGAAAAATGATCAAAAATTTTTTCTTACCGGCATTTTACGCATTATCACACCCTCCTGCGTCGCAAGCAATTTTCTTAAAAACGATTGTTTACTTGGCCATGTTTTGACAACGCGTTGACTGAATTTAATAATTAATTTTTCTAGAAAACCTCAACGTCTGTAAATCGTTTATATATATATTGACTTTCAGCTCAGTTGGTTACTTCTGGATCAAGTTATTTAAAAAACAATTTTTATAGTTACTTTATAGATACCCTGTAGTTTTGAGATCCGTTCTGATTCTGAAGCAGTATGTAACTTACGGAAAAATTAGTGCGCTTTTCCCACCAATATCCATTTGGATTGGCTGAATTCGGGTTCCGATCGCCCCAAAGGTCAATTCGCAACTCGACATTTGAATCTTTGGTAGTCAAAACATGAATAATATCATTTCCAAGCCATAAACTTTTATCCAGTCCATTGTTAAATCCAACTTTGTAATCATTCCACAATTTATCGTAGAACGAAAGGCTGCCATCAATGCGTCTAAATCAAGTGATGTTTATCATAATAATTTTACTCTTGAGGGGCAGGCGTACCGGGATTTCTCGAAAATAAGCCCCGGGCTTATTTACGAGAAATAGCATTTTCGAGCCTCAACATTTTCCTCTAAAATAAGCCCGGGGCTTATTTTCGAGAAATGCAGAAGTTGCAGTATTTTGCCCCGATTCGTTAAAATTTTCACACACGATCATCATCACTATTAAGCAGTAGCTGCAATCCATCAATACGTTTGTGTTTTGCCAATAGGAAAACGAATTCAGCATTTATTGTGCAAAAATCGCGATTTGCACTGTGAAATAACATGCACATTTCATTAAGCCCCGGGCGTATTTTCGAGAAAAGGCAGCAAAAGTGGTATGTTTTTTGACGCGGTCGGAATAATTTTTGACCGGAAAATAAGCCCGGGTTATTTTCGAGAAGACTTTCGAAAATACGCCCGGGGGGGCTTATTTTCGGGTGGGCTTATTTTCGAGAAATCCCGGTAGTGGCATATGAAGAAAAAATTGATCAATCTTGAGCACAATTTAAATCAAATAGCTCTGTTTAAAACAAAATCAAAAACGCATAGGAGATATAATTCAGGTCGCATGCTTATAAAATTACGTCAACTTTACCACAAATAACTGCTGTATCCTGCTATTCCTCAATAAATAGTAGAAAATGTCATATATCAAGAGAAAAATATAAATTATTACCTCTGAAATACAGTCCAGCCACCACCATCGGTCGTCATGTCGCAGAATACGTTGAACGATCCTTTACCATCTGGATTTATGGAATATATCCCATCGGTACGTGCTCCGTGATTGAACCAATCCTTACAGTCCGTCATGGTTGCCGAAGGGGTATTGGTAGGAGGAGGAGAGGTGCTACCGCCCAAATACATTTCGCAAATAATGCAATTATCAACTCCGCAATCCTCCGTCTTCCATTGGCCTCCTGTTTTGAGCGCGGCCGATGAAACGCAATGCTGAGTAGGATCCGGTTGGCCTTAACAAATTGTTCCAATTATTACTTTACATAGAGTATGGTGATAATTTTGGACCTATAATTAAACTAGAACGCTGAATCTGTAACCAATGTTGGGCGTTCTGAAATATAAACAATGTGATCTGCTGCCGTCTTTAAGAGTAAAGAAAAATAAAACGTTCATAAAGGCATCACACATCTCAATTTGAGTGAATAGATACCTACTGAAACTCAAGACATCAGTGGAGAGAACAACTTTGTCGCAAGTTCAAAACAGTAATCCCCTTGCGATGGAAAAATTCCATCTACCAGTGCTCTCTACCTCGATATAAGGCGAACAGTTATAATAACCGAATGGCTATACCTGTAGCCCAACTGGCGTATTGCCAAGCATTACCATCTACCCACGTGAAATTCCCAGTTTGGCCAATGTCGTTTCCGCCGATCCAAAACTGGTCACAGGCTGAACCAGTCAATGTGCTGGTGGCTACAGCTGAAATATGAATACCATAGTTTATACAAACAACATAACAATATTGAGTGAGCAAAGCGGAAGGCTTGATTGGAGTGGAATGGAATCCATACTGCAGATTTTTACTTTCGTAGTAAGGGGGTATGAGCCTTCTCCCAAAGAAATCCCTTTCTGTCAGGGGGTTTGAGTGACTTGAAATGTTATGAAAATATTTTTAAGTATACCATTTCCATTTTATAAACTACTTATGCAAAGAGGACGCTTTCCAAACCAATAATGGCATTTCGAAGAACATAGCTGTACCGTCCACATTAGAATTCTCGAATGCTGATGTAATCGAAGTGAGGTGTGCATTGGGCTGAGCATTCTTGCAGAAATCTTCTGCTTCAAACCAAATCTTCTTTTGGTCCGTCACGTAATAGCACTTGTTCGGGATGACTCCTGATGGACGCCAGCCATCAGGACATCCTTGTGATGAAATTGTAACAACAAGATAGAGGATCAATACAATTGATAAGCAGCGCATTTCTATTCCAAAGTGAACCCCTTCTCAAAAACGTTTCCTTAAACCCTCTAACGCTCTGGTAAGTATCACTGATACTGAGTGGAACTGCGTCGAATCAGGCTTTTGTGGTTTCTTCGCGAGAAAGTTAACAGATGTTCAACTTTGGAATGCCGCATCTTTCTCATATCTGTTAAGTTGGTATAACTTGTGGGCATCTATGACGATTGTTGAAAATGAGTGTGTGCGTCAGGTTGATAAAATGCTGCTGATAATATGTGTTTATGACCTTTTATTGTTGTCGACTAGCTAATGACAATGGCCAGCTCTGCGATGTAGAGTGAAAACAAGTCAAACAACGAGTTGGCCTAAGTGCTTGCATTTGATGATGGAATATTCATATTATCATACATTTCATCGAAACACATAGTTTATTCCAACCTTTATACACCTCCATTTTTTTTAAGTAAACTCGTACAACTTGCGATGTGCAACAGTTCTTATATTCAGTCACCTTGTGAATGCCTACATCGACAGCTGCAGCCGCTATTACTCATTTTCCCCTCGCTATCCATCGCACACCCAGCAACAGTACCAACAACGTTGCACCCAACAATAACAACAGCAACAACAATGTACGTGCCGCTAATTAATCATACAAATTATTTGAAAGTCATGCAAAAACGATCAGTGATCCATCAGCTTTTCATTGACTTCATTAAGAATAAAATATTTGCAAGTTAGAACAAAGAATCGATGCATCATCAGTGCTCCTCTCCTCTGGCGACTTTTATTATTTCCATGCATGCCTGCAGCTTCACGAATTCTTGCTGCGATCCAGCTTTGTCTGGATGATATTTGAGGGAGAGTGAACGGTAAGCTTTATTGATTTCATTATTTGTAGCGTGCCTGCTGACTCCCAAGAAATTGTAAGCATTCTCCAGTGCTTCATCTTTAGGTATGTCAAAGAGTTCTTGAGTCAGCATATTGATAAGTAATCCACCACCAGAACTCCCTGCTAAGCCACCAATCACACTGCCAATCAACGTGCCAGTAGGCCCAAAAAAGCTACCCGCAGTAGCGCCCGCTGTACTGCCTCCATATCCTGCTACCAAAGTCGTACACGAGTCAATGATATTCTTTGCGACGCGTTTTCCAGAAATATTATCTTTCCACCAGCGACGAATATTATACATTGCTTTATAGGTTAGATAGACGGCAACTATAGCCATTGCAACTCCGTGTCCAAAGGAGTTATCCACTTGTACTGCGTTACTGGCATTAGATACCGCAAACCGCTTTATAATCTGTGGAAGGACTATCAGGATTTTGCTCTGTATCTCGGGTGTAACAAGCACCCAAACGTGAGCAAACCCGATCGATCCTCCCACTGTCAGAGCGTCAATGTCGAGCAAATATCCACTATTATTTACTTGCGTCTTGAGATGCTCATATACCTTGAGCATGCTGTCACGGATTAGTTGCGGATTCTTATCTACTTCTTGGAGAAGGCGCTGAGCAAAAGCAAGAAAAGCCTAACAAATTTTTTCGATGATTCCTTTTTAGAAGAGTTGTGGACACATACCTTGTCACTAGAGAGAAGATCGTTCAACATTCTCCACCATCCTGAGTTTTGATAGCCGCCTTTCGCATCTTCCTGTTCTGTGAGGTAAAAAAGAATTTCAACAAGTTGAGTTTCGTCTTTTATGAGGACCTCAAGCTTTTTGACAACTTGTGCTCGCCACTCATCACTAGCCCTTTTGCCTGGAACTTTATACCCTGAAAACCAGAGAAAAATGGATTGCATCAGGAAAGCGCATGCTACCAGACAAGTCTCATCTCCTTGGTATTCTAACTGTAAATAACGAAATACGAGAGCTGTTCAAAAAGATTTTTCACCACTTCGAATAAAGAGAGCAAGATATTACTGAGAATCAAGTCGGAAAGACGCGCTTCTTCATATAAGGGCAAAAATGAAAAAGGCAGTTAATAGTTGTATTAGAGATCTCACCACACTAAAGAAAATCTTGTTTTAACATTTATATGCGCTCCTTACAAACCTATTACCTCATGCCTAGTGCAGTAGCTCTTCCACATGATCACCTAGTCATGATGTTTTAACTCAGAGGCGAGCGAGCATTTATGAAGAAGACGCACCTTACAGACGCTCAACTAGAATTCCTCGAGGCACTTATCGGTGCGCACCTCTGTTCTAGCTCCACGTATCTGTATCTGTATCGCATCTACAGACGTGATGAGCTCAGCCCAAACACCATGATCGAGAATGCTGCTCCTTTCAAGGCAATTAAAGTTAAAGTATTACAGTATTTCAGGAATTGCCATGAACGTTATTGATTCTCAGCTCAGCTGATAATAATCATATATGTATTTAGCAAGCAGTGGCCCTCTAAGGGATTTCCCTTGGTCCTCTACTACTTAGGAAAGAATACATTCTATTATTCTTCGACAAAATGATACCTTTTCCCGTTACTGAAGTTTTTGAGGTATTTGAAGATTGAACAAACCACAGAAGGACAAATAGAGAAATTATTTTTGCGCCGAACATTTCTCACGCAGTAACTCTCACTGTCAACTGTATATTGTGCTGAATAATGCTGAATAGCTGCACAATGCCGTCCACCTAACGATACCTAATCTTTGCTTTTCATAGGCGTTGTTTATCGTCGCGAGTAAAAGCGTGCCGAGAGAATGCTGGCACAGACAATGCTTCCTTGCATTCAATGGTTGCATTTTATCACTGTAAAATTTATCTACTTGTACAATTCAGGCGCTGATTCAGACGCTTACACAGCGGTAAACAACACTGTTAAATAGCAACGGCTATCTAACGATAAGCAGATGACATTGCATGGCTGCAAAGCATTTTCCAGCTCAGCAGACAGTAGAAAGCGAGCATTGCTATATGAGCAAGGTGCAATGCAAAAGCAAAAGTACGTATAACGATTGATTTTTCCTTTCTCAGTTCAGTGTATAAAGAGAGCTTTCACATGTTTTATGATAATCACGACTACTCCTCAATACAATAATCCATTCTGGAGAGCGCTCACTTCGTTTTCCCTGCCTCTTGCATCAATATCAACCACATTTTTGTGCAAAATTGTTATGGACTTTTCAGCACTACGTACGCATCGCTTGCTATCCATCGCAGACCCACCAACAGTGATAACAACACCATACACAATAAAGTCAACAATTTACTTGTCTTCAATTAATGATACAAAACATTTGACAGCCACATGAAAATGCGCTCACCGGACAATTAGCTATTTATTAACTACACAGTAAAAAAATTTATGATTTGAAATTAGTGATAGGTGCATCATCTAATCGGGCGAAAGGACGACCGGTACGCGAATGCTACCGTAATCGTAGGCGCGTGATTTGAATTACGTTACATTAGAGTTTGTGGCCATAACAATGGCCTACGGTGCTATTTGAATGCAAATCTTGTAATCAGGCGAGAATCGCTTTAGGACCTCTCTCGTACCGGTCGCCCTTTGGCCCGATTATGCATTATCAATATACAGGATGCGGCAAATGTTCGTTGACAAATATTTTTGAGCGTGCTGCACTTTAAATGGTCTGTGAAACCTTTTCAACCAAACAGATAACTTTTCTAACACAATTGCTGTAAATTCTGAACAAATCACTCAACGGATTCGCCTTTTAGCGAGATGCACAACTTCAAACTTTTCACGATATTGACCGCCGCGGCTCGGGGGTACCGAACGAGGATAAGATCCCATTCCCGCTTTATGACTGTTTAAAAAGTCTCCATACTTGCATGGCGAGCCGAGCAGACGTTTGTCTCCAAGTAGCCCCACACGAAATAATTCATTGGATTGAGATCCGGGGAGCAGGAGGGGCCCATTCGGTCGTCGAAATGAAATCGTGAAAATTTACCAATAGCAAAAGTTCGTTGATAAAGTTTGTTGAAAAAAAACTCTGGTAATACGCAACCAAATTCAATGCGACTTCTTGCATCTTCTAGAAATCTCTTTAACTTAGATTTCCTTTATTTAATCATTAATATTGGTCTAGTTTCCGTCATTTCATTCTGATTTCAAAAAGATTGCGAGATTTAGCATATTTTGCACATTCTGTAATGACTACAAGATAATGACACAATTTGCTTTTTGAGTAACTTGGCCCAAAATAATCCAACTGAGCTGAAACTTTACATACATAATCTGCTAATGTTGGAGTTTTGTTTTGAAAAATATCTATTGAATTTGGTTATGGCACTCATCAAATATCGGCAAGCAAACATAAGCACTCGTTTAAAAATGAATTGTCTTCGACGCCTAAGGCTACGGTACAAGTCGACAGTAAAACGGGACCTTTGCTTGACCATATCCTGACAATGCCACGACGAAATTCAATACCTATTTTTTTTAAAGAAACCCTAATGTCTGCAGTTTATTTATGTTCAGTTTCAGCTCAGATAGATTTTCTGGACCAAGTTAATCAAAAAACAAATCGTGTCGCTACCTTTTTCCTCTTTGAAAATATCTTTTTGTAAAGTTGGCTTAGAATGACGAAAAATAAACTAATTATAATGATTAAAAAACGTAAACCTAAGTGAAAGAAAGCTTTATAAGTTGCACAAACCGAATTGAATTTCGCAATTTTTTCTCTGCGGCTGGTAGAAATGTTGGTATAGAGTTAAAGTATAAAATTTCGAAGGTATAAATATTCGCAAATCGGCCGAGTTGCAAATTTTGCGAAAATAAGTACCTGCGAATAATTTCTATTCCTACAGTATCTTCAAACTTTGTCAACGGACTTTTGCCCACCCTGTACCTCCTCTCTGGCGACTTTTATTATTGCCATGCAGGTCTGCACCTTCAGGAAATCTTGGTGTGATCCACCTTTATCTGGATGATATTTGCGGCTTAATAAGTGGTAAGCTCTGTTGATTTCTTGAATAGTTGCTCGACCAAAGACACCCAAGCAATTGTAGGCTTTCTCCAGTGCTTCAGTTTTAGGTACGTCGAACAGTTCCTGAGTCAGTATATCGCTGAGTGCTCCACCTCCGGCACCCCCCACTACGCCACCAACTACTCCACCAACCACAGTACCAATAGGCCCAAAAATGCTACCGGCAGCAGCGCCTGCCATAGCGCCTCCATACCCAACTGCCACTGTCACAGACGAGTCAACGATATTTTTTGCGACGCGTTTTCCAGAAATTTCACCCTTCCACCAACGATGAATATTCTGCATTGCTTCATAGCTTAGGTAGACGGCAGATAAAGTTATTGCAGCCGTGTGTCCATAGTTGCTAGCAAGGCCAATTGCTCTGTCGGAAGTAGATAACGCAAAAGATTTAATACGAGGAAGGACTAGCAGGATCTTGCCCTGCATCTCGGGTGTAATATGCTTCCAAACAGAGGCCAAACCGATCGCTCCACCCCCTATCAGAGCGTTAATGTCAAGCGTCAACAAATCGCCAGTGCTGGTCTTCCTCCCTTCCGATTCCAGGTGCTCATAGACCTTGAGCATGCTGTCATTGAACGCTTGCGGATTTTTATCTACTTCTTGGAGAAGGCGCTGAGCATAAGCAAGAAAATCCTAACAAATTTTTTCAACGGTTCCTTTTTAGAAGAGTTGCGGACACATACCTCTTTATCAGAGTTCAGAAGATTTTTCAACATTTTCCAATGTGCAGAGTTTTGACGGCCGCCGTTCGAATCTTCGTGTTGTCCGAGGTAAAATAAAATTTTGATAAGTTGATTTTTATCCGTTACGTGGGTGATAAGCCCTTTGACAACTTGTTCTTGCCACTCATCACTAACTCCCTTGCCCGAAACTATAAAAATACATTTTCAAAACTAGAGAGAAAAAAGGATGTTGACTGGACGCAGAATAACATGTGTTACTACTCAGCTGTAACCACACTGGTATTATACAAGCCTATAATCTTATGCCTAACGCAGTGGAACTTCTGTATGATCGCCTTGTCACGACATTCTGGATCAGAGGTGAGCAAGCGGATATGGGAAAGTCGCACCTTCCAAACGCCCGATTTGAATTACCCGAGGCACTGACCGCTGTTTTAGCCTCACTTATCTGCATTTGTAAAACATCTACACCTGTTATTAGGTCAACCCAAGCACCCCGAACATTCATGCTGATCCTTTTAGGAACTTGAGGAGACATTTTACGGCTTTTCAGGCATCTTAAGGAGTGTAACTCAGTTTCAGCTCAGCTGGTAACAATCCAACATCTGTCAAACAGCGATCGTTGGAGGATCCTTGTAGTTCCTCCCTATTACGAAAGAAAAGAATTAATTAATTTAAGACCAAATGATACCGTCATCCGTATTTGAAGTCTGACATAAGCACAGAAGGACAAATACAGAAATAATTTTTGAGCCGAACATTTCTCCCGCAGTAATGCTCACTGTCAACTGTATATTGTGCTGCATAATGCTGGATAGCTGTACAATGCCGTCAGCTTATCGATATATAATCTTTGCGTTGCATGAGCGCTGTTTGTCGCCGCGAGCGGAAGCGTACCGAGAGAATGCTGACACAAACAACACTTCGTTGCATTTTATTGTTTTAAAATTTGTCTACACGTCGTATTATTCAGACGCTGATTCAGACACTGACACGGCGACGAACAACACTGATAAAGAGCTGAGGTACTATAACGATAGGTAGGCAACATTAAACTGTTTCCAAATACTTTTCAGCACGAGAGTGGAAAGAGAACATTGCTGTATGAGCAAGATGCAATGCAGAAGCCATCGGAATATTGATGGAATTTTTTTAGTTGGTTTTCATTTAGCGCTTCTATGCATATAGGAAGTTTTCACATTTATCATCGAAATTACTAGGACTATTCACCAATGCAATGATCCTTTTCCCGGCAGCTTTTACTCCACTCTCCCTGTTGTACAAAGAATAATTATATTGTATGCAAAACTGTAATGTTTCTTCAGTGCTACGGAGCATCTGAGATTCTTTCAATACAAAGGTTTTAATTTTCTGCTCACTAGATAAGTTAAATAAAAAAACAAATATGCATGCTTCTGACGCGCGCTACGTTTGGTAAATGGCAGTACTGTGAGGAAAAGAACAGATTATGGCTCCTTGATTCGGGAGTCAAATTCTATTCAGATGCATATTTAGGATTTTTAAGACTTGGCTTAATCCATGAGCATAAAAGGTCTGCTCTTTTTTGCAGGATGCCTCCGACAAGTTACACGAGCTTCAGTGGCGATCTATTACTGAAGATGTACATGAGGATAGCCACTATTCCTTGCAAAGTTTGCATTTTGAATTCATGACGCAACTGGTTTGACAGGTACCCAAGCGCGCGAATAATTTGCAGATAATAGACTAAAATGTCTAAGCCGTTGCCAATATTTATTTTTAACCGCATGAGCAATACCTTCATATTGTGCACTCAATTTACAAACGCAACATGAGCAACTGCCGCAAACTGTAAGAACCATCAGATCAGAAGAAATACCCCAACGAGCCCACTGTTACAAATGAATACGCAAAAATACGAATGAACAAAAAATAAACCAATAACATCAATTTCAACTATAGTCACAATAAAAATTAGATAAGAATGAAAAATGACAAAGAGTATAGTCAGAATTTTTCGATCAGTAACAACAAAACTCGCCCGGAAAGCATAAACTTGGCAGCACTGAGCTCGCCGTTCGGTGCTTGAACACTATTTTCACCAAGAATGACATTCCTTTCTCAGTTTTGACGTGCATAAAGTGATAGAAAGAAGCGTTATAAACTTTCGAATCTAGCTGCCTTACTCAATATAAGATTTCTTCTTACTGATCGAAAATTTTTGACTATGAAAGGGTGAGCTAATGATTTATCGATGGCGGCGTAGATTGGCTGCGGCGACTCAGTTTGGATGGGTGAGGTGACGGCGGGGCGCTCTGTCGACCACTGCGCTCAAGCACCTCCTTCGGAGTGTTAACCACTTTAAATCGTTTTCTTCCTGAAACAGGGGGAATGTACGGATCAAAAGAATATCTCACTGTCAAATAATCATTTCGGAACCGTCGCAAGTTTAATTACGCGGTTATATTTCAACAAAAAAGTCTCTATCGCGGTATGTTGTAACACTATAAAATAGTGCAGTGCAGATCGTCTATATCATGTCCACTTTAATAAGGACACTTTTCAGTTAATATCAATATGAAAAGTGTCCTCTTTGTACTGGAAAGCGCCTATGTAAAAGTGAAAATGATATATAACGGTATCGTTTATAATGTTAATTCGTTTACAGCGGTCAATCTTGACCGAAATGAATATTCAAACTAAGTTTTTACATAGCATAAAACATTTATAACGGTAATCGCTAATACCGACCTAAATCCACCGGTCCCCAATTTACGAATTTAAACGATTTCGAAAGTAATTGCGAATGAAGACGATACAGATGATTGCGTAAAAGGCGAACCTTTGGTCCCTTCTTTTTCGTCGATTTTCGCTTCGACCGGCGGGGGCACGAGCGCCCATTTCTCCTCAGTACACATTGATTTGATCAACGATCGAACATCCGCTCGCTTGTTCGCCACCGAAAAGTCCGGAAACCACATGGAATAGTCGTTTTTGTTTCCTTGCAAAATCTGAAACAATATGTTTAGAGTCGTTATTTCTTAATCAATAACTGAGACTAGAAGGGAACACCGTAACACGCTAATTATTAAAGAAACTGAGCACATTCGCTGCAGCGTTAACACTATTTTTCTTTATCACTACAAGAGCAATACTTTATTTGATAGTTACTGACTAAGAAAGTACAACGATATAATCAACGCCATTTATTCATCTGTCGAATAAATATCCCCTACAACTAAGCAATTTATTAACAGTTTTATTTCTTTCACTCATTCCTTTCTTAACAACTCAACCCTTTCCAAGTATTCCAAAAGAGGAGCGTCACTTACGTCTTCAGGCGGTTGTTTGAGAAACCTCTCGATATACTCGAGCACATAAACGCCGCAGTCCCAATAGTTATCCTGCTGGGGGACGTTCTTGGGATTGCAGCCTTTGATGAGCTGGCGGTCAAAAACTCCACCGGTCGCCTTCTCCTTTCCCTTGTCCTCCCACTCGCACAGAAGATACTCTTTCAAAATGGACACGGTCTTGTAGCGATTCGCGGCGTCCCGCAGCGAATCCAACAGAACAATCGTCGACGGTGGTCGCGATGGGGAAGATGTGTTTGTTGATGAATTTGTTGGAACAGTCTGCTCTTCCATCGGCTCCATTTTCACCGCCGAAATTGGAGGGCAAGTTGTCTTCGTTGATGCGTCCGTTGGAGCAGGATCCTCTTCCGTCACCGGCTCTGATTTAACCGCCGTCTTCATCTCTCTTCTCACAGCTGACATCGGATAGCAAATTATCGCCAAATACCTGAAAGTTAGCGCTTTACAAGTCGTCGCTATCTTGAAGAACAATGAGAAGCACTTGAAACATCACGACTAATCGTGAATGACGCAAAAACTGGCGGTGAAATGAACCAAACTGATTTAAAACACTTATCATCTTGCTTCACGCTGAAATTTTAAACTCCCGCGACTACCATAAATGCTTCCTTCAATATGTTAATTTTATTTTGAGCGTCTCAGCTTATGCGTACAAAACTGACATGCCCAGTCTCAATACGGAGGACAGTATGGCCTAAGAGACAAAAAAGCCTCACCAGTGGGCATCCTCGTTGATTGGAACGATGACAAAATCTTTTTCGAAAATATCAACGTCCTTTGTCCACGATTTGACAGAGTTATATCGAGCTATCATCTGCAACGTAAATACAGCGGTTATTTAATCACAATAAACTTATTAAAAGTGGCTGAAAACAAATAACATTCATTTCAGCTGAAGGTTACTGCAGCTTCCCTTTAGAATCAAAAGATAGTTATTCTTACATTGCTCTGCTGCTTGGTAACCGGCCCCGTCAAAGTGGAAACATCCGGCGTAAAGGCGCCGGCTCGCGGCCGCAGCGTCAGTCGACGCCAGAAGAACGTATTGAAAATATGTACGCGTGCTTGTCTGAAATTTTCAAGAGATATTGGTGAATCTCGATGAAATTTGACCAGATTTAAGCAGGCAATCAATGAAGGGTCATTCTCGTTATTTGAATACTTTATTTTAAAACTTTCAGTGTTAAGGTTTGAGTAAGTAATTTATGAACGCGACGAACGTACGAGTAAGAGAAGAGTGAGGTATGAGAAGGAGAAAAGCTGAGGAAAGATTGGACGCAGAGAGTACAGATAAAACGAATAAGCTCAAGTGTGATATCATCGCGGAATTCATCCAACTAACGCTAATCCGACCGCATGCCACGATACAAAGCAATTTACAATCATTCGATTCGCTGACAGTATAAATTTTCTTCATAAAATGCCGAACAAAATCTCCTATTTGGTTTTTAAAATGTTGTTATAAAAGCGAAAATGATTTTTAAAAACGTACAGATCTGGTGGACTCTGTCGCAGAGTGTACTTGAGATGAAAGTCGATTATGGTGTCGTTGAGAAACTGCTCGTCGTTCAGGCATTCCATGTCTGAGACGTGCACAGTAACGGCGCCTCGTTCTCCCTCCGGATACGCAAAGAGCGTATCCACGCGACCGCATTTACTCGTCGACGGCTGAAATATTGGTTCGGTTTTGTTGTACAGTCAACTGCGTTTATAACGCCTGGCTCTATAACGTCGCTGGCTTTATAACGTCGGTCCTTGGCCGGTCCCGTGTACTATCTTATGTACAGGGCCAACTACCTCTATAACTTAACTGTCTTTAAAACGTCAGTCTTTGACCGACCCCTTGACCAACGTTATAAAAGCAGTTGACTGTATTCTGGTCCTCCGCAGGTATTAGGCGTCGCGGGTTGGTGGGGTTGGTGCTCAACCGAAAGAGCTTATACAGCGACCAACATCCTAACAGTTTACAAATACGAGGGGGAGCGGTCAAACACAACCGCTTGGCAGCCGAACAATAACCCAAGTAACTTGTACAAATGCATCTTAGCTGATCACTCTGATAACACGGTATAACAGGTTTCAAATCGCGCGCTTTAGCTAATATACTGGTTCGTGAATATTCTAATCGGGCTAAAGGGCGACCGGTACGAGGGAGGTCCTAAAGCGATTCTTGCCTGATTACAATGTTTGCATTCAAATAGCGCCGTACGGCATTGTTATGGCCACAAACTTTTACGTCACACATTTTAAATCACGCGCCTCCGACTACGGTAGCTTACGCGTACCGGTCGCCCTTTAGCCCGATTATAAATATTCTCTAGCACTGCGTAAATTAAAACTTAAGCTAAAGTACACGATATGAATCTTCGAACGACCAAAAAACTCACCTCATCGCCATCAACTTCATCTTCCAACATTATCGTCTGACTAACGGTTGGGGGAAGGGGTCGTTTGACTGGCGGCTTTTTAATCGTTATCACTTTGGTTGTCACGACCCCCTGCGGCATCGCGTACCCGTATGCTGTCCCGCATCGTCGCGCTACGCCTTTGACAGAAATGCCCGCCGGGAGTCTGAAACGAGCTCGTATTGCCGGGTATACGACTATGCGCCTGATCCGGCTGGATTGCGTTATAATACGCCGCTAGCGCATGCGCTGATTTACTACGGTATGCTGTATATACGCGTGTAGCGTGCTATAACGCAGTCTGACCGGATTAGCCGTATAGTCCACGAACTATGCCTGAGATCGATTTCATAAAACTAATGTTAATGTAAAATTTAATTATTAAATTGCCCGGTAAGTTTTGCGTCTCTCGAGTACTATCATATGTCAAAAAAGACGTAAATATTTTCAACCATTCCAATACATTTTTGGCTTGTCATCATAAATTCTCCATTAAGATCAGGCGTGCTTAACTTAGCAAACAACACATGCGCTCATGAAGTAGGAAAGAACTAGAATATTAGAGAATCCAGGGGAAGGCGAATAATTCTCTTTTATGCTAATTCAACTGAATAAAAGTAACTTACATCTGCCCAAGAATCTGCTGTCCATTAGTGGCGACGGCTTGAGGCGACTGACAAACAATTACGTGGCTTCCCTTGGCCGCATGCACGATCACTTGACCATTTGCAATGACCTGAAATTGAAATACTGCTTCTATTAAAGGATATTGGGTGGGTTTCACATCGCGTACTTTAGCTAAAGTCGTACTTAAGGCCTATCCTTTATCATTGCGCTAAGTACGACTTTAGCTAAAGTACGCGATGTGAAACCGGTCCATTATCTTCTGCAGCATAACGGCGCGTGATAGTATCGTATGATTTAAGGCCCAACACGCTGAAATTATCATCACAATGGTGACATTTTGGAATGAATGCTTTAAGTTCTCGCGCGAATATGAATATCTAACGCATAACCCAAATAGAAGCGACAACTCTTTAACTTAATCACAAGAAATGCACAAATAAGAGACCAAAGCGAATAAAGGAGTTGCAATAGCGATTTAAGCGAAATTTTTTGAAAATGCAACAATTGTGTTTTCACGGGAACGCGTTCATTCCAAAGCACAAACATCGCGATACCAGCTAAGCGTGAAGCGTACTATATTAGCACGCATTACTGCAATGCGAAGAACACTATAAATTTCAATTCAAATCATGCTATTCAATCAATTCAATCAATCAATGATCATACCTGAGTCGGCGGATGTTGCTGCGGGACAAGGCGAGTACGGTAGCTAGTGGACGGTCCTCCCTGATTTTCAGGGGCGTAGCGGGCGCTGATGGGAGGGCGAGAAAGGTTGTCCGAGTTGTAAGCGCCGCCAGCGGCCGCCCGCGAATTTGAATAACCCGCATTCGAATTCCTCCGAGGACCGCTCATCTGTTGCGTCAAGTGAGGCGGGAATACATCCGTGAATCGTTTGCGCGCATCGCCCACGTTCAATTTACCTAAAAAATATGAAAAAGTTGTTTTTCTTCAAGTGTAAATGGCAGATATATACTCCTTTGATAAGGACACTTCAAAATTCAAAGAGCATTTTTTCAAATCCAACTTAGAGGGAAAATGTACTTGATCAAAGGTATCCTGTTTGGTTTTATTAGTTTCCTTATTGAAGTGAAACCAGCAGATATATACCATTTGCACTTTAAAAAGGACACGTTTCATTTCACTGAGAACTCTATGCATATAAAAAACATTTGCCATATAGATGTGACTAGAAAAAAAGTTCACTCTAAATTGAATAGCGTCGTTATTAAAACAAATATAGTAGATCTATAATATAATATTATAATAAATCGGAAAACGTACGTAACAACGGCTCAATGTAAGGTGCGTGGGTAGGAATGACAGTTTGGTCGACGTTTTGTTTGCGAAACTCCGCCAGCTTCAGCTCGCGTCGACGCACTTCAACAACCTGTTTAAAAAAGAGAGACAATTCGTTGGCCGCTCTCGACGCACAAGTCTCCACATCCGTCATAATCGTGATCATTCTGAAACAATTCGCGCAATTTTCGATAGGTACGATTATTGTCACAGACCGCCTAAAGCGGTTTTCACATAGCAGCGATGAATCGTCTACCCCAACCAAATCAAAACGTTTTTTAGTCGCATGGATTATCACATAGCGCCAATACAAACCAGTTTTCCCCAGTATCTATGCACTTACTGTTTAAATTTGTTTGTGCCTTACCCAAAAGCAGCTTCAACTATATACTTTTCTTGGCGTCCAATTAGCGATAGATAGGGTTAATAAATGTAAAAATAACAACACGACTTCTTCAGTGAAGAAAGGATTAATTACTTACTGATGGTATACAAGAGGACTGTCCGGATTAAAGTATGAAAGTCTTTCGTCGGCGCATGCTGCTTCCAAGTCGGCGTCGATGCCTAGAGATTCTCGTATCTTCCTTCCGCAATACTCGTTAACTGTCAGGAACATTACGGAATTTGTATTCGTAAATGAGAACTGAAAATTATTCCGCTTTAGCATTGCGATCATCGAAAAAATAGGACTGTAGAAAACTGCAGCGAAAATTTGATTTCTAAACTACGGCGCCTAGCTCTGCTTCTTGTAGCTGATCAAATAATTCTGAATATGCATAGAAGAGGAGGTATATATGATATAATGTGCTTGCCTCAATCCTGCGAATGTGCTTGAAGGCTATGACAAAAGAGATGGAGGATGGTCTAGGGGGCAGAGGACGGCCAGCCTCGTCCTTTCGCCGAGAGTTCGCTTGGTCCTGAATCACCACCAGATTGATATGCTCAGCGGTGAACTCCAAAGATCGTTGACTATTCATCTTGAACGTCCCGAAACGCACGCAACGTATCGGCATTATCAGCTGAAAAATCTGCATTCATTAGCTGTCTTTAGTCATTGTGTATTGTTTTCATTGTAATACAAGGTCTTTCAACGTATTTCGTTACTTTTGCATTAAAGTAAAGCATTTCTACTTTAATTTAAGGCTTTTTGAACGATTTCTAACGCAAAAGTAACGAATTATGATGGAACATTCTGTATTTCAGTGCCTAATTTAAAGTAGACTAGTTCAAATTAAAAGAGCATTCTCCATTTTGCTTTGACAACAAAAATGTCCACTTTCAATTTGAAAATATTCGTAATAAACTGTAAAAGTATAAACACTTGTACTAAAAATCAGAAAGACAAACAAAAAACATTCTGTCTGATTAGTGTTCACACTCTCTCCGCCAAAAAATGCGAATATAATCTGACCTTATTCTCATTGCCAGCCCGGCTGGAAAACTGAACATTGAGTCTATTCTGCTCTTCTTGTTGACGTTCTTGCTGATGTAGACTGGGTTTGAGGCGTTCAACGGGAGCAAGAGTGAGGGAATGAGAGGGGACGACTTGACTGGAGGCGATGGCAGACGCTCGCTGGGGACTGCGCTGCTGAACACTGATCCCTGATAGATCAGTGGACGGTCGAAGGTGTCTGGTTGCTCCGACCGACTGCTGCTGGACGCCGTCCACAATCTGCTGTTGCGCTCTGAGCACCAATCGCCCCTGTTGCTGTGGAGAGACTTGGATTTGGCGGACTTGCAACTGACCGATTGGCACTCTTGTTGTCTAAACACATTTAAGATGTGAGAATGGTTGTGAAGTTGTTATTCACTTGATTGTACTGGCATTCATATCGAAATAAGACGTGTCGTTATCTTACGTTCAACTCGAGGTGCTTATATGAATATCACAATTGCAATGATCTTGAATGAGTAATTTGCGAGACTCGTGCAAGTGTAGAAATGCTACGCTTAGCCTAAGCTGTAGTTAACACTTAAATTCAATCGAATTTAGTGCTAAGAAAACTATAAGGATTTGATCGCAAGAATTGCACCAATTATAGTAAATATAAAGCTAGGTCGAAAGGAAAGAATTTTAGCCGAGTTTTAGGCTTAGCACAAAATATTTGTATTTGCGCGCTTACTGAAATTTCTCCATTAAAAACTATTTAGCTTGTTGATGTTCACTGAAACGTGTCAACTTAAGCAAATGAACCTGTACGCTTCGTTGCCGAATGAATAACAGCACACTTCTCGATCATGTCAAACCACAGCGACTCACTGAGAGTTAGCCATTTGCACAGTTTGAAACGATGGAATAAATAGATCGTTAGTATATCGCGTATATGAGATTTAGTTCATGTCATACCCCTTTCACCTTCACTGTTATGATGCAATTGAATAAAACTGAATGAGTTCTGCAAGGGCTATCTCTTCAGATCGTTTTCACAAGTGTTTCTGCTAATTTGCTAGAGCTTGCAGAAAATATAAAACTGATGTCATTGGGTGGGTTTCACATCGCGTACTTTCGCTAAAGTAGGACTTAAGGCCTATCCTTTATCATTGCGTAGAGTCCGACTTTAGCTAAAGTACGCGATGTGAAACCCACCCATTGGGCCGGTTTCACATCGCGTACTTTAGCTAAAGTCGGACTTAAGGCCTATCCTTCATCATTGCGTAAAGTCCGACTTTAGTTAAAGTACGCGATGTGAAACCGGCCCATGGTCTTGTGGTACTCGATTGAATAGACTGAGTTTTGAGCACTGATGGCAGTATCTTGGATTTTGTGGTCGTAGCACGAGTTTGCTTCATCCAAGTCACCATGGATGCAATAATTGAGTTCTTGTTCGCCGAGTAAATGGGACGCTTAGGGAGTTCTGCCCGGACACTGGTGACATATTGCCAAACATAGAGTCATAGTTCAGTTTTGGGTGACCGATATAATGCACCGAGTTACATAGTGTAAGACTTATTAGTGCCCATCTCAGCTGATAATCGATTACATGCAAAAATAACAAAAATCGAATAATGTACATAAATTAACATGCAAAAGTATAAGTTTCATAATGGCGCATTTGTGATTAGACGCTATGAGATGCTACGATATACATTTTTGGTAGTGGTCCGTACATGCGATTTATAAAACTTGAATGGCACTTCAGACGTCCAAAAAGCGACCGTTTTTGCCCATTCTCTTGTTTAGAGACGGGCAGCCGAAATTTAAAAAAATTCGCTGATCAGAAAAATTTATACCGCTGGATAGAGGAAGTCGCGATTAGTATGATTACAATGTTTTCATAATTTTATAGATAACTAAGGCTCTCAAAATTAAGTTAGAAGTTCGATCCTTTCGGTCACTTTTACCCATGCTTAAGGTGGCCAAATAATGGTCATAATGGAAATCGCGACTGCGCGTCAGAACACCCAAAATTGCCCTGATGGATCAAGAAATCTTCAAATTGCTTATTTACTGACAGTTAAAAGGTTAAAAAACAGCAATTTAAGCTGAAAGAAACACTAATGAACGTCGAAAACACAATATTTGAAACAGTCTGGTCATTTTGATTCATTTTGTTTGCTATTCTGTTGAGATTTGGCATAAAAAGACTGAAGTCAAAATTTTGTTGCCCTAAAATTGCTTTCAAAGCCAAAACTGCGCGGTCTAATTTCTTC
>NIUQ01002847.1:0-20040 GCA_002796945.1 Plectus sambesii
CATGTTACTAATAAAGCTTATTCTTCTTTTACATAAAAACAAATGCCAAAAAAGTCGCAAAAACGATGTGATATTTTGTCTTAAATTTTGTCTTAAATTAGGAGCGTTTGTCTTAAAAAATTCTTAAATTTCAAAAAATTTGTCTTAAAAATCGATTTTCGACCTGGCAACCCTGATCACAATCATTTCGAAGGTGGGCCTCTGTAAGGGGAATATTAGTATGAAGAGCATTGTCAACCAGCTTACTCACGATCTGTTTACAAAACTAACAACTTTGATAGCGTCGGCAAGTGTTTCAGCTTTACGAAACCACTCGGACGATGAGTCGCCTTTAAGAACGTGAAGACATTTGCAGATTTGGTCATGTATTTTGAAGTCCTGTAATGCTTGATTGCAAATTTAAAATGCGGATCCCAAAACTAATCCGTCACTGTGACGTGGCATGATTAATTGCCAGCAATATCTAGTGAACAGTGAAATAACTGACACGCCTAATTCATCAGCGGGGTGGGCGCAGCAGTGCATTAGCAACTGGCGATCATTTTGCTTAAAAGCATTAGACTGATATCTGGACAGTTGCTACAACGGTCAATCACCACCCCATCACCATAGCTACTTGGGATCAGATACGCTTCGATATTCGACTGTGTTGGCCAGAGTCTATGCAAGCGTCCGGAAGTATCTGGTACTGCGCGGCCATTGGGTGAGCGATAGGCTCCGGGAACAAAGGTTTGCTTCTACAAGCTTTGACTAGCCGGTTTTTAGTTCTTCCATTAAGCGCAGATCTTCAGTATATTTCTTGGGGAAACTTCCTTGACGCAGGTAGTCGAAGCTACAAGGGTATCCCCCATTTCCACGATTTATCTTGTGTTGGAAGTTTGCCATAATTATTTGCATACCACTGTTAAAACCCGAATCTCTCGCTGAATGAGACAGCCCCATGAAGTCTATTTCAGCAAACGATACTTGCTCAGAATGACGTGGCGTTATTTTTAGAGAAAAGACAATGCTGTTTTCGCTGGCAATTCTTCTTTTCACATCCCCTACAGTTACCGCTGTAACCGATCTACAAACTCAATGCACTGGAACTGATCGTCTGTACAACGGCACTTCTTGCTACGTAATAGATGGCACTGGAAAAATGCAGGATGCAGCTAAAGAATTGTGCAATCACTATCTTGGATATTTCGGTCATTTGGTTCATATTAGAAATGCAGCAGTCAAGGCGGCGGTTAAACAATTGATGACGGTAAGTAGGTTTTGAGAAACACTGCCGTTCTGCAACCTACGCAGGGTGCACCCGATGACCAACCCCCTTGGGAAATGTTCATGAGGAAGTTGCACTTTAGTTGCTATGCGCAAGACCCTATGTGTCGTCAGGGCTATTGCGCGACGAGACCGAACATGTTGACTCGGTTGAAGTTATACGGTTTGTGAAAGTTAGATTTTTTGTTTATTGATTTGCTAGCATTTCAGGCGAGAATTTGGAATGTAGAAATGTAACGATGATTTCGTGTGACTATGACGTAAAAAAAAAAGTTATTTCTTTAGAAATCTGGCGCATCATCATCAAGTTGTGCCTTCACGGCCATGGAGCTCGTTAATTCGTCAGTTTCGCCCACTCTTACTACCAATTGGGCTAATTACTACAGAGATGGAACATTCGTCCCACTGTCATACCTTCCCTGGAGTCCAAGTCAACCCTCCACCAGCACCGCCAACAACAGAGCTATGTACTGCAACTATGATGACGGAATTCACAATTGCGGAACAAACGACGCCAATTACTACGTTTGTGAATACGGTAGGTATTCGAGTGATATGGTGAAATTGTTGCCTCCTTGAGGAAGAATTAGCACTAGCAGTGGCTCATGATATTTACAACTGCTTAGGCATAAAAGTGCTCTCGCTGTTCGTTTCTTTCTAAATGTCTGCCTTTCCAAGTTGCTTTTTTTACTTTTTAGTTCAACTTTACCACCTAGGGCCAATTTCGTACAACTATTGCGATTCCAAAACTGCGAAATTGCGCTATCACCAGTGTAGTGATTGCTCAGAAAACCAGAAATAACTGAAAGTAATGGGAAAGTGATCAATTATCACGCTTGCAAATCGCAATTTCGCAGTTCTTCAACTCTGACTGAACTATAAGTCTTGCCTATACAGACGAAATAAAGGGTAAAATGAAGGAGCAATTTCAGAGGAAGCATTGTGGCAGCCAGTGACTGATTTGGAACAAAAATGTGTCGCCCTTGCAAGTTCTTTGAATCCTTCGTTCATCAATGGTGTATGCTACGCTCTACGTACTACCTACTCGAACTACAACAATGCCAAAAAGTCATGCAAGGATATAAACGGCTACAATGGACACTTGGCACATGTTCGCACAAAAAGCGAGTTATGGGTTGCCGAAGCATTTCGTTCCGTAAGTTGCCTATTGATTTGCTAAGGAGGATGACGCTCAAATTCGGATGTCAGGTGGGGCGGTCATAGGAGGTGCGGTGCACACATGCATTGGATGTGTACATTTAGCTAAATTAGTGTCTAAATTAGTATATGTCTAAATTAGCGGATTCAAACATCTGTTTCATCAATGCTTTGCCCATAAAATCATTTGCAGGCCTCTAATGGGAATTATTTATGGCTCGGAATCGAACAAACAGATTTATCATCTACTGACATGTATAACGGTTGGTACCTCACAACGCCAACAGGTCCATCTGAACTGACAAGTTATCTACCCTGGGCAAAGTTTTACCCAGCGGCAAACAAACGCGCTATCGGAATGACTGCCGGTTATCCAAAGTCCTTTGCAACACTATCCAGCAGCGATGATTATAATCCTTTCTTATGTCAGTACGGTAAGAGGATACTTAACTTTTCATTCATCAACAGCATAGCATATTCAAATTAAACTGGATATCATTGTATAAGAGCATATTAGCCTACGTCATTAAACTACATTAATCACAATTTTTGTGTTAAAAATTGCGGGAAGCGGCTGACTGACCTTGTATAACGTCGCTAAGAGAATTTCGTAAAGCCCACTTCGTATTACTGAAACTGTAAAATATTGGAACACTTTGAACAGCAGTAATAACCAAATACCATCTGTCAAGGAACGGCGCAATATCATTTGTGCTAATAAATTAAGATATTTCATAATTATTCGAGCTTGCTTTATTTTATTCTCTCATGATTGTGTAATAGCCAGTAATAAACTTGAAAACTTGTTTATTAGTACTTATATTCTGTTTTAAACAAATTTTTCAGGTAATACGACAACAAAAACATCAACTACAACGTCGACTACAACAACTCCGACTACAACAAAATCAACTACAACAATTTCTACTATAACACCGACTATGACAACTGCGGCTAACGTCACGACTACAAAAACGCCAACTACAATAGTGACTTCAGGAGGAGCAAGTATGTCTGCGCTTTGTTACGTATTCCCTCTTTAAAATAATTTTTAACAAGCGCTTGCTATAATCAAAAGTGGGGCAAACGTTCCCGTGTCCGGTTCGCGACCGAAAGGCAGTTCTCTTGGCTGACACTGTTTGCTCAGAAAATTTTGCCTCCAATCACTTCCTCTCTGATTCTTCCTTTGTCTTCCTGTCTTAGCCATGAGATCAGGACGAAAAAATGTAAAGAATAAGAAATATGAAGTTGCCCCAAAAAAGTTTATGCAAAGGGCATTTGATGTTGTACATATTATTCATCCTATCTTGTTGAAACATGTTCAGATCAAATCTGTGCCTTTGAGAAATGAGTTTCACGTCAAATAACATACATTCTAAAGTTTAGTAAAAGCCTGAGTTTTATCATTTTAAAAAACTTCAGTTTTTTAAGACATAACATCGGTTGAATTAGAGCCGTAATTACACCTTATAGCTAGAGATCGCGGGGGTTTAATGTCACCGGGAATTCCCATTTCGCAGGTCTGCCTTCGATGAGCAGTCATTTGTATACTCTCCTTCCCTTAACGACTCATGGAAAACCTCGATTAAGCAAATCGTGCCTTGATCGGTTACTTATGGAAAATCAAAATAAAGAAATATTAGCTGATGACTGATTGAGATAACTTCAATGCTTTTGTTGTCATTGCTAAGGTTTTATATCTTAGATTGCACAGCCACCTCGGCATGGACGACTTGGTCAGCGTGTAGTCAGTCTTGCGATAAAGGGATTCGAAGTAGAAAATTTGGCTACAGTGTTCCCGCTAACTGCAGCAGTCCAATGACGTCGACACCAGTCTATTACTACGAATCTTGCGCGACGGGAGTGCAATGCAAGTGTAAGTATATTTTATAACAGCTTAATGAGAATTTCAGAAAAGCCTGACGCTTTAAAGGACAATTCATACCTTTAATAAATTTCCCGGAATAAATACAAATAAACTTGAAAGCGTAAAACATAAAAATATGTATTAAAATGCTTTTTAAAGCAAAGATAACAAAAATTTGCA
Organism: Plectus sambesii; assembly: GCA_002796945.1. Classification (NCBI taxonomy): domain Eukaryota; kingdom Metazoa; phylum Nematoda; class Chromadorea; order Plectida; family Plectidae; genus Plectus; species Plectus sambesii. The sequence goes on from NIUQ01002847.1 coordinate 4,472, forward strand.
CTCAAAGTATCGAATTTTTCAATACGCCCACTGAGCAGCTTTTACGTGAGAGTTACATTGGATAATTTGTGGCCATCCAGCTTTCCGCATCAGTTCGTCCAACTGTATATCATCCTAATCCCCCATTATCTGTCACCCATGACATGATTAGTTTTGCAGCTTCTTCGACAAAGACTACAACACTGAAAAGTGAATGCATGGGTAAAACCGGAAGTCACTTAGCTTACTCTTCATGTTACTTCTTGGCAAACATTTCTGGAAGTCAGATGACTGCCAGCGACTACTGCAAGACTCAGGGTGGACAGTTGGCTTCGCTCTTTGGAGAAGACCTCGTCAGTCAGCTAGGATCCCTCTTCCTTCAGTTTTCATCCGTTAAGGTAATCTCCATCTTCAACATACAAGACATATTTGACATTGTGGTATGAAACAGATGCGCTGGACAGAACCAGTGCTTTCTCATTACGCAAGACAGATGTAACGTTGCGTTGCACAACGATTTTATAGGAAAACTTATACTAAGCACTTTTGTATTACTATTAACAGAGGCTTTGTTTATCATATGATATGATTTAATGAGATGAAATTTCGTTGTGAAATTGTTACCCAAGTGAGCCTTTAAGTATGAACATATTCTAAACCACAATTCAAACCTCGATTTATAGAAATACACAAACATTCGTTTGAGCCTAATAATACTGCAAAAACAATCAGAAATTGTTTTTAAGCCATCATTGACTGTCTTATCTTTTCGACATTTTAGGCATGGATCGGTCTAAAGTATACTGGCGGAAAACTGAAATGGATGGTTGATAATGCACCCTACACTCTTTTCAAGAATGTGTCAACGCCGCCTACTGGGTCGGAATGTTATGCGCTGGTGTCCGACAGAAGTTCACTAACTGCGGTAGAAAATCCTCGTCTCTCTCCGATGGCTTGTGGCACTTCATTGCAGCAAGTGATTTGCATGAAAAGCGGTAAGTAAAATAGTTGATATTATTAATGCGTGCTTATGCTCAGAAACATTGACGGTTACTAATGAAAATGTCGCGTTCAACATATGTTATTCCTATTTGCTACGTTATCTGTTACTTAATTGGGCACGATTTACCACAGTGACGAGCGCAAGCGTACCTTTCAACTCGCCGAAAAGTCTGCTCACACACCGCTTCTATCATTGCTTTTCTGGAATATTTCAGTCAACCCGCTAGCAATTTACCGAAATTTTTAAGTGAAAAAGGCCTATTCGAAAATTTTTTACTGTCTTGAATCGATTTTCAATCCTTCATCAGCCTGACAATCTACCAGAATATTCATTTATTTTTATTTCAGATCACATCTACTCTTCTTATAGTATTAAGAAAGGAAAGAAAGTTATCGAAGCTGAATCGCCTGAGTCAGCATCAATCGAGGTCGATTTCAATGCATGCGGTGCGCGATGCAGCCAAATTATTGGTTGCGTTGGCTTCAATTTCAATCCAAGCGACGGTTCGTGCATACCAACCAAAGTCAGTTTGCTTCCCTTTTCCGATTATCGAAGCTAAATGACTAAATTTCAGCAGATTTTCTAATTTATAAATAATATTAATTTTTTTCATTCACTCGAGCAAATGTATGCATAATTAGCTAAAAGACTTTGGTTGCTGATGTTTATCTTATTGCCGATGCAATTTACTTTGTGTAGGTGAGTAATCTTTTAGCGCTACTATATCTTACGTTTCAAATTAAATCTTGGAGTGTTGAATTTATAAATAATGCAATGAATATTACAGGTCTGTCCAGCAATGCCATCTGTAATTAATGGCGTTTCAAGCTATGCAGTTCAAGACGACTCCTCCTGGATTTTCTACGAAAGAATATAGGTGAAAGAGTAAATGATGAAAGGAGGGCACGAAAGATCAGAAAGTTTTGATGATTTTTCAAGTATTTGGTTGATGTATAAAATATGTGTGATTTACGACTACTGACTGGGGTCAGTTTCATAAAACTGATATAAATGTAAGATGCAATTATATTTTACATTTTACATTAGTGTTATGAAATCAGTCTGCGAGTCCAGTATGAAGCTTTTGTACAAATTTTGTTCTTTGTGCGAATTCTAATGGGTTTTTATCAACAAACACGCGAATACAAAAATAGTATTAATGATATTGTAATAGCTTGTTGAACATTGATCGCTGAGCTTTTGTGACACTCGTCCTGTTGCCATCTACCGTATTTCTTCTAAAAATCGCCCTGGGCGATTATTTTTTCAACCTAGGCCAGAGGGAGGCGATTATTAGAAGAAATACGGTATTTACAATTATGTACTGCTTCATCTTTCATTAATAAAATAGAAATCAAAATCTGTGCTGAACTCGAAAAGAATTAAACTAGATTCAATATTTCTTGAACATGGTAAAGAACACCCGGTCGGCCGATATAAAAGCAAGTACAACATTGTGCTAAGGTTTTGTTTACCTGATAACCTTCGATCATGAAATCGCCAAAATCGATGACAATTCCTGTCGATCGCGGCACACAACCCCTCCTGAGGAATATCCCCCAGCGCTTGACCAGTTCGTGCTTGAGCAATCCGATTGTATGTTGAAGAAATTTATCCTATTAGACGTCTTAATCAAAATAGTTGAGTTGATCAAAATCAGGTGTGAATGAGGTCCTTTTCGCTAGAACGATAAAATCGGGAAAGCGACTATAAAGTAAGTCACCATTTTTCGCATCAGATTACTGCAGTGGAGAGCCTTGCAACTCATCCGATTCGAATACAGTCGATTATTTTATGTAAGCGTCTTAAAGGGTATGATCTCCTCGAATTTCCACCAGGAGATCAGAACGGTTAAGAGCAAACTGATCACGCAAAAGAGGAAGTTCCACAAGAGGAGTGTCATGCAGCAATCGGTGCGAACCATCATCGCTTTTTTGCAAGGATTTGGTTAAAACATATTGTTAACCAAACTCCTCGCTGCACACTGTTTAAACTTGGACTGACCTTATTTGCTCACACAAGGGAATGAAACTTGTTCTATTGCCAGCCAAACGGGTTTTGAAAATGAGCGACATATATTATTCTGTTTTTCATTTTCCGTTATAGTAAAGGTAGATGAGACTTTTATTTAAGTCCCTTACACTTTGTGCAACATTTTTTCATGATAAATTGGACAAAATAGAGCTGCAAAACTATTCAACAAACACTCAAGCATTATGCTAATTGATCTTTTACACTCCCTTTCACATTTGTCACTTTTGCACATCATTTCGTCACTCTTGCATTCATTCCGCCAGTATTGCATCATATTCCATTACAAAGCAAGTTTCGTATGAAGAGACTTGTCGTTACTAACTGATAGTGTTCAACCAATTCATTTTTTGTAATGTGCGTGAAAACGTCTTCAGCGAGCGGCTGACTGTGACCTCGGAGGCTGCGACACCAAACGTTGCTGAGCACTTTTCCTTGAGCTTTAGTAAGAAAATTCTGCAGTTAAAATCCACCGAGCTTAAGGGAGGCAACTTCTGTTTGTCAATAATCTTCTGGACCTTTACTTCGGCGCGCTACTTTGCCTACGTGCATCCTTCCTGGAGGAACTTCTTGATGATGGTGTCGATAGTCGTACGCATAACACCCATGACATTGGCGATCATTTGCATACTTTGTCCAGAGAGCTACACTTCGACGATGCTTTGACGATCGATATCAGAACTCGAAACATTCCGTATATTGAGAGAGGGAGAGGCGAGATTGACGCATATTACAGAGTATAACTGACTGAACACTATCGACTAGTAATGACAAGTCTGTTCATAAGAAACTTTGAGTATGGCAAAATATGATGCAGTAATGACTAAATGACATTCAAGGCTGAAGAATTGAATGCAATAGTGTCGAAATGATATGCAAAAGTGGCAAACTGAGGTGAAAGGGAGTGTAATTATTGCGCAATACTAGTGTCATTAATTACTGAGTGTGTATCGCTTTTACTGTACCAATGAAATTAACTGTTTACCACTGTCAAGTGAGGTATATGTGAGTTTCTCAAATTGCCTTAAATAGTCTCTTTACTAAAGAATAAAGATTAGGGTTAGTAATTTATGAGTAGAAAAATCATTTTGTTACAAATGAGCTCTAAGAACTGATAATGTTTCATGTTGTTCAAGTTAATTGAAAATATTTACTAGATGAATTAAACCGCCTGTTGCATAAATTATATTTATGCGAGTAAATAAAGTATAAATATATCGGAGATTAGGACACAGATAGGGATTCCCTATGGCTGCACGTACGCAAACATGAAGACCTTGAATAACAGCAATTTTAAACACTGTTTTCAGCAAAATTCACGCAGCGATCACTTGCAAGTCAGCAGAAGATCAAAAACCATTACCTCATGGTAGTAGATCTGGTAGTTCAAATGCCATAAGAAGGCAAATAAGAGTTTCATTATGAACAACTTTACAACATTTGAACAAATATTTATACTTCCATGAAAACAAGTTGACGGAAAATCCGCCTTAATGTTTACGCATTGAACGATATAAATTCGGCATTTTCTGCCAACTTCTGGATTTTCCATTACTGAATTTGATTATCTGAATACTTCTAAACTTTGTCACTGCCGCATAATGAAGCTGTCACTTCTTCTTCTCCTTGGGTGCTTAACATGGGCATCGCTTGCTTTTCCTTTGGTAAGTTAGAGATCTCATTATTAGTTGAGGAACCAAGCTATTTGCTAAATAATATAATATGTAAACTTCTTATCTATCACAGGACTTTCCAACCTTCAATGAGCCTGACTTCGAGGAAATGCTTGCAATTGATCGTCAGCGCCGCCATGACCAGATGAGTGAAGGCAACCAGCAGTCCTCTGGTTCCCAAGGACAAGGCTCACAAGGATCACAAGGTTCCCAAGATTCTCAGGGAAGCTCTGCAAGCTCTGCAAGCGGTCGCCATAGCCGCGATGCAAATGAGAATCAAGGCAGTCAGCAGTCTGGTTCTCAAGGACAAGGCTCGCAAGGCTCGCAAGGATCACATCAGGGCAATCAACAATCCTCTGGTTCTCAGGGACAAGGCTCACAAGGTTCACAAGGAAACTCTGGAAGTGGTCGTCATACCCGCGATGCAACTGATAATCAAGGCAATCAGCAGTATGATTCTCAAGGACAAGGCTCGCAAGGATCACATCAGGGCAATCAGCAGTCTTCTGGTTCTCAAGGACAAGGCTCACAAGGCTCGCAAGGATCCCAAGGAAACTCTGGAAGTGGCCGTCATAGCCGCGATGCAACTGATAATCAAGGCAATCAGCAGTCTGGTTCTCAAGGACAAGGATCACAAGGATCACAAGGCTCTCAGAGCTCGCAGGGATCCCAAGGAAACTCCGGAAGTGGTCGTCATACCCGCGATGCAACTGATAATCAAGGCAATCAGCAGTCTTCTGGTTCTCAAGGACAAGGCTCGCAAGGATCACATCAGGGCAATCAGCAGTCTGGTTCTCAGGGACATGGCTCACAAGGTTCACAAGGAAACTCTGGAAGTGATCAGCAAAACCACAATGGACAAATGGGTCAAGGCAAGGGCCAATCGTCTGGATCCAGCTCTGCATAACTTTCAAATGCTGATGAGCTAAATTGAAAGGCAATGCAGGAATAGTGAAAACCTGAAACACTGCATGCATATTTATTGTGAGCGTGCTGTGTTGATATTGCATTTTTTATGGTAATTTGATTTGCTTAGATATGTACATGCAGAGTAGCTTTCTTTATCTACTTAGTTTTGTAGTATTAAATAAAACGTTCAATGCAAACAATGAAGCAGCAACAAAAGTTATGTGCTATCAAATTTACACAAATCGCTCTTTGAACATGATTTAGATTTCGTTCAGATAATTCTTTTCTAAAGTGAGCTCAGACTTTTTCAGTCATAGCTATTCAATGGATGATCGTATATTTGAAAATAACCAATTTCATATTCGAGTCAAAATTAGTGGTTATACCTTTAGCATATACGAGGAAGGCCAGAGTAGGGCATGAAGGTTGGAGAAAATGTTTATATATGGTATCTTTTTAAAAAATACGATTTATTTTTTGAATAACTCTCTAGCAACTTAAGCGGTTATGTTTATATCCGGTTCAAATGAACTGAAGAGTTGCGAGAACAGTGGAAAAATTTTACGAAATTCTCTTCGTTTAGTTCAGAATTATAACAATTATAGCAAGCATCAATATGCCGGGTGGTCCCGAAGTGACATGAACATGATCTATCACGAATAATTATTGTAATATGGAACCAAATTCAATGCTGATTTTTGCATCTTCCAAAGCTCTCTGTTACTTAAATTTCCTTTTTGTAATCATAAGAAACCAATCGCTATAACTCGTTTTACGAACATTTTGCGGAAATGCGCAGTTCCGTGGAAGGTTCGTAAAAATGAGTTATTGCGATTGAATTCTTATGATTAAAAAGCGGAAATTTGAGTTAGCAATTACTCAAGAAGATGCAGCCAACCGCATCCAGTTTAGTTATATATTACCAGAGTTATTAGGGATCAAATCTGTCCTACCAAAAATGCTCAGAACTTCTTAAACAGCCTTATAAAAGGAGTGTTGATGACTGTGGCTAACCAGAAAAAACCGCTTATCGGCGGACGTCAAGTGAAAGAAAATAAAATCATGATCAGAAAATGGGCACGCAGCGAATAAAGAACATAATAAAGTAGCTAATAAGAGTACTTTGTTGACGTCCTCAGTCCCATCAGTGTCCAAGCGACAAGACACAAACCACCGACTCCGACGGCGACTGCGACGTGGTTTCTATAAGTGAGCAGAGCATCCCACCTGACGACTTTGCGTCATGTTGAAACTCCAGTCGTCTCTGCTTGCTGTGCTGCTCATCTGCTCGTCGGCGAGTTTCTCAACTTCATCTCGCTGTGTTCGCATGACTTGATGCTTAAGTTTAAGGCGAATTCAAGAGCGCAGGCCGAGATCACCTTTCGAGCTAATATAGGCAATCGTTCAGCCACAGTCGACGGATTTCAGGCCTACTATTTCGTCGGTGACAACGAAACAGCGACAATTGACATTGAGGGCGCGGGTAGAAAAGGGCGATCACTGATGCTAGCTGACTTTAACAGGGGTCCTTTTCAGAACCTCCTCTCAGCGTATCATGGGAATGGACCGACCAGTTGATTGTGGGTAACTATAGTTGCGTCAGAACGATCATCGCGTTCGACATGCTGCCCGGCGAGAACGTCATCTCCGTCTCAGCCTTGGACGCGAGCAACGCGCTTACCGATGTCACCGAACATGTATACCTTTTCTTGCTTCCTCGCGTCACTCCATTCCTTCTTTCCGGTAATGATTGTTCGTTAGCGCGCATTTCAGTTTATTGCCCTGTGTCCCGTGAAGAAAGCATCGGCAGAAATCATTTCAATTCAAGAACCAGGACAAGAAGTGCAACCTTATTCTACTCGTCCTGCATACATCGCTCGCAATAGCATCATCAATGTTGCCGTCTATCTCGAATACAGCGGAACAGGTGCATTAGGGGGAAAAGCGAGTGAGCTGAAGTAGCTTCACTAATTTTAGTTCTTTGCACGGGAAAGTGGCGTCAGTACGATAATCTCGAGTACCTTATGGCTTCGAATTGTACAAAACTGAACGCTAATGCAACTGTGTTGACGCTCGACGAGTTGCGAAACTGGAACATCTCTTCCTGTGTTCGACCTTGTGTGTTCATTTCATATTTTTCTCCTGACTATACGTTGTTAGTGATGAATTTCACTACTGCAGCCTATGCATCCATTTGGAGGATTAGCGAAGCGAGCCATCTATTTCCAACCGAAACGTTGGAAGCACTCAAAACGACTTTCAATCTGTCTCAGGTAAACGGCGACTCTCCATTAGCCGCTGAGTGAACGACGAATAATATTGTAGCCTGGCAACTATAGTATCGACTTCGAACCTCTACCGTATACCGATATGGGCACGCCACAGTTGGCGCGACTCGTGATCGGTCCAGTAGTGTCTACTCAGTTTCTCACATTAGACCTGAAGATAATTCAAGATCCCATCTACCAGTACTTCCCCGCCACACTCAACGCGTCTTTCGATCGACCACTGGAGATTGGTGACTGCGTTATCATCGACTTCGGCAACGACCAGAAGATGGCTTACTCAACTGAAGGCTCGATTGCCAACTGTACCAGCGATCCAGAATTCGCAGTAGTCAGCAGTCGGAAGTGGCGCTTCCTTTCGCGCAACACGAACAGCTCGATCGTCGTCGACACTAACTATCAAGTCATTGGCACGTTCGCTGTTTCAGTTCGGGCGTTCACATGGTATGCAAATCGATCGAGTACATCGACGTCGCGAATGGCGGTTGTCATTTCGCCACCCTGCAACGTGCCCTACGCGCAAATCTACGGAATAAGTCGGAGCAAGACTAATCCTACGGTTGTCAACAGTGTTCAGAAATTTCGTGTCGAGAGTAGTGTGCAGACCGCGTGTCCTGAGCAGGTGAGTTTCACACGAGAGTGGATCCTGCGTAGTGCCACCCAGAATATCATCTTGACCACCGGTGGCGGCATAACTGCAACCAGCACAATCGCCGACTTTGCGCCGGGAGCTCTACCAAAGGGCGACTATGAACTCTGCTTCAAGTGCACTATAGAGCGTGAGTTACAGTTCGCGTTACAGCCGGTCATTTACTACTCAGCGTGCCACTAGTTAAACAGGAAATCAATAGCTTTATCCTACCACGGCCGTATGGATGCGGCAGTTTGAACGCTGCTTTAAATAGTCTATGCGAAGCCATCTATCGTTATAGCAACAATGCGACATACTTTCGTGTACGCACATTTCCTGAGAAAAGGCAATAAAAATATGCACAAAACAGTGAAGTGCTGTAACATTTTACTCGGTTAGCGGCTGTTACACAGGCTTTAATAGTCCTTCTTGATATCTTTAATCGAGCGGGCTGTTTAGAGAATAACGGTTCAATGGAAACATGCGGGCAGTTGAAAGTCGTTAGCGCTCCACTCGTGGCTAGCTTCGGACTAGGCGCCGATACGATATCCATAGGAGCAAATCAACCGCTAACGCTGGACGCTTACTATAACAGCCAAGATCCCAACATTCGCGACGGACAATCAAATGTCTGAATGATTCTTGAAACAATAGTGCACTTAATTATTTACATTGCAGTTTTCATTTGTATGGTCGTGCAAGAGGAATCCGAGCGGTTCCTTTCAAAGTACGAGCGGCAATTGTTTCAAAAAAGGTCTGCTTGCTGTTCAGAGTCAAAATGCGATATGTAAATATTTCTTTTGCATCAGATGCCACCGCATTAGGCTGGTCAGGAGGAATCGTTGTCTTTAATCCTGTCGGTGACTACATGTTGATCGGAGAGAGCTATGATATAAAAGTCAATGTGAGCGCCGAACCTTTCAAGCCGACTTCCGAAACCACAGTCACTATTAACGTCATTCCCGTTCCCGCACCGTCTCTTCTAATGAGGTGATTAATTATTTTATTTACAGTTCAAATCGCATCACCGTCTACCGTTCGATTGCTTATATCTTGTACTATTTTCAATAAAGGTAGAATGTAATTTATCGTTTGATAGGAGCAGTATTACAATATTATTCCTCCCAGCTTCGTCGAATTGTGAGTTGCACTAATCGAAAGCAACGACCTTTCAGTAAGACTGCGATAACTTTCGCTCACTTTTCGAGCCGTTCACTATATTTTAGCAATCCCTTCGACGCATCTCCGCTATAATTTTACCGAAAGTACTCGGAAATTGCTCTCTCAGTTCAAAAATATGACTAGAGCGCATCGTATTTCATGATTTAACATGATCTAATTTGTTTTAAAATTATTAACGTTGAAAGCAAATCAAATGGTAAATATTATCGTGAGCCGTCCCACATCTAAGACATTCAAAGTTGTACAGCAGAAAAGTTTCAGATGCGATCCGCCATGTACGCTTTCCGACAAAGGCACTCCGAAGCTATCCAAAGGCTTTCATTCTGCGATAATAGTTCAGTGCGATGACACTTGTCCTTTCTTCAACGCCACCTTAACCAGTGTTTCTTGGGATGTCCAACGCTTCTACCCTCCAACCATGAAAACTTTTCAAAACCGATCTGTCATCGTTACTAATCGTGCAGCAGTCATCTCCGTTAGAAGCGCGTTGCTGCCCGATGACGTCATTTACAGTTCCGATGCAGTCGACAATGTGACAGTCAGGGCAACTATTGCCATTGGCTCTACGTTGGTCAATTATAGTACAACATATTCGGTTAATTTTTGGCTGTTTCAGTTTGTCAAAGCGAATATATACTGCAAAATTTTTCAGGTGAATAAAGCGCCAACGAACGGTAACTGTATGTTCAATCAGTATGAAACTATCAAAGGAGGAAACACGATGGTGAAGTTGTGGTGCGAAGACTGGACAGATCCAGACACGGTCGCCACCTGGGATTTCTATCGCTCTGGTGCACTACTAAAGTTTTGTACATTTCGTTTGTCAATCGCGTTGCATTATACAGATGGTATGGGAAGTGCAGCTTTGCTCAAGTCGTCGCTGTCAGGACTAACGATCGCGGTCCTGCCCAGTGGAGTTCAACAGCTGACGGCAAAAGTGAGCGATAGACTGAATACACGCACTGCTCCTCAACGCATAGCAACAATTAACGTCACCTCAATCGACTTGAGCTCGGTGAGCATGTAACAATCGCCATGCTTTGCACTTTGTATCATATACATTCAGCGCAATCTGACTGAAGAACTGGACGCCCTCAACCAAGAAGCCGATCCTACAAAAACACTGTCCTATGTCTCAGTAATCATTCACGAGTTGGAGAAGAATGGAGTCGGCTTTCAGTCAAACATGGAATTGCTGGCCGTCCAGGATGCAGTCAATAAATATATCGCGTCGGAAGCCGTACCGGCAGCTCTCAAAGATGTCTTGAGGAGTGTGATGGAAAACGCCAAACAGGTATTGTACTTCTTCAAATAATCGCTCAGCGTACATCACTTCTCAACTGTATCATAAGGGGGAAGATTGTTTTTCAACTACTCCATGAAGCTTTGCTCAACCTAATAGCCAATAAAATGCATTGAAACACTACTTTCGACTGAATCCATGTCATTGACGATCCCTTTCGAACCAAACATAGTAAAAAATTCCATACCTGATACTGATTATTGTCAAGTTATTCATGAGCGACTATTGGAAGGAGTGTGCTATTACTGAAATCTGGCAGAGGGATACGATCATAAGAGGAAGACGATTAGAATACGGTAGAAGTTGTGCGCGGGAGTAATTAATTTGCATAGTTGTGCTAATAATATCGATTGACAGCCTTCTCTTCAGAACCCCAATTCTTTAATGGACCTGGTCAGTCTTCTGGCGTCCAACCAGTTGAATCAGGCGAACTCGAACATGACTCAACAACAGTTGGTGGACATGGTCAACGGGCTGTTGAAGAAGAGCAACGATGCCATGGCTAATGTTAGTGTCTGTTCGCGAAAGTTGCACATTTGCAGTCAAATTCGGATAAAATAGACATTCTGTCGTTTTTCGTTTCCTGTACCATTTCATCACACACCAAATCGGGGTATAAGAGAATATTCGGCTTTGCTAAAAATATTCAATTATCCGGACCTTGCAACAGCGGAAAACAAACGAATTTATTAAACTTTAGAAATCAATCGAAATTTTCGGTGGCGCCAAAAGACGAAAATTGAATTGGTGTTTCAATCATCAGACCGATAATACCTGTTGTAGGGCGACCCTGGAGTATGCAAATGACAAAATCCGCACAGAGGAGAAACGTGGACATAAAAATTTATTGGATTTCTCTTACATTCCCTTTAACCAGGATTCAACTGTAAATGCAAATTGCAGGTAGTTGGCGATTTGGTGAAGTCGATCGGGAAGGTTCCGATCATCACGCCGGAAGACTTACTGCCCGTCATCAACACCGTCAACAGCGCGCTGTCATACGCGACGTCGATCACGCTGAACACAGCGCCGACGGGTGACAAGGACGGCGCCTTGCAGGGCGCCTACAACGTCATCGCCGGCTACGTCGATGCCTCCCTTTTCGATCTTAGCGTCGCCAGCGCCGTCATTACCATCCACGGCGAGACGGCGTACATCCGAGGCGACCTCCGCGCCGCCAAAGCAATCAACGGAGACGCGGGCGATTATGTCTTTGTGCAGTTCACCGCTGCTGGCTCGAGTAGAATCGTCGACGGCAAGGCGCTCTTCAGCGACGGCACGCAGATAGTCTTCTTTGACGGTCAAGCCATTGCATTCGGGAACGTTACGATTCTCGACTGCCTTGCCACTGTACAACTTCCACTGTCGCCCTCTTGTACATAGGTGACTGCAAATTTTAGGCCTCAGACTCGTACGGTACAACGTGGAGCAATGTGCGCTTCACGGTGTGGAACGCAACGTGGAATGAATCGAACGATTCGTTCACCGCTAAAAGTGGACGGTTGACCGCCTGGATGTCTGTCGAAAGCGGCGAATTTCTCGTCAACAGCGTCATTGACGGTGATCGCAAATTATGCGCCGGTGGAGTACTCGCTGCGAACAGCGCACTGCTCAGTTTTCTCGGAGATACGCAGAAGTTAACGTACAACGGCGGCAACATAACTATCGATGCTGTCAACAACGCAACCTTCTCGTTGACATTGAAAGGCGCGCTTAACGCCGATGTCGACTCTTGGTTAGGTCGGTTGGCTGATCCAGTACGTATCGATTGGCTCGATGCCAACATTTTGGTGCCTTTGAAATTGGACGGAGTCATCACAGTGCCACTCAAGGCGACATCTGCTCGTATGGTGTCTGGCATGATAGGTGGGCAACAGCTTTTCTTTACTATTAGCAAATGAACATTCTTTCACGTTAGGTATGACTCTTCCGACTATAAAATCGTTTATTCAACACGTGGGTGCGGGGAGTTTTCTGCAACCACATATGGATTACAACGAAACTGCTCTTAGTGACGATCTGTTTGCGGGAAAGCTGATCGTCCTTGACCACGGTATTCTGGTCACCAAAGACGGCAAGTCATTGACAACGCTGAATTTCGCTGCGGTAGTCTCGCTCGAAGGACCCGCATTCAAATGTCGAAATGGCACGAATGATGCAGTTATTTACATTCAAAATGCTATATGGAAGGTGAGAAAAAGGAAGAAAAGAGGATAATCTGAGTGTGTGTTGTTCCTTAGATTGATCGCAGCAACAGCAGCGGTAAGGTAATAATCGGACTGTCGGGTGGCACGATGGACGTCAACTCGCAGACGCACATCTTTACTCTGCTAGAAATCGTCGGCGGTGCAACTGTGACCATCGACGGCGGTCGGGTGTACAGAAACGCGTCCGACGGTTATGTCATCACCGACGCGCGCATCTCTTTCAGCGGCACGCGACCCGACGAACGACTGCCTACCGGCTCGCCTTTTGCTTGCATTCGTCTCGATTTTTACTTATGCAATTAGCTATTTATTTAGGAGTTGTAGCACAGAGCTTGATTAATGAAGAAACACAGCAGTTACTGGCCGGTGTTATGAATAATGCAGTTGATGTAATCGATGGCCACTACAAGGAAATGTCTGAAGACCAGCTGAATGAGGCTCGCCGCATATTGTTTTCGCAACAATAACACAGTGCTCATTTTTTTTAGGTGGCTCAAGGCCTGCTGCAAATGGTTGGAGCTTTATCAAAAGCTGCCGTGATCTCGCTCGACAATCCGCTGCAATACGATCTCGATAAAAACTACAAATATGACATGGCAAACTATGACAGTTTGTTCATCCCTCTACCAATGGATCGAAGTCGGGACGATTACACCATCAGTTGCAGTTTTTAGTCATGTTTCTGCCGTTTCAGCACAGATTCGCTACATCGAAGAGTACACTCCCGAACAATGGGCAGCGGAGTCGACCAAACTGAAGCAGCAACAAATAGTACATATTTTTCATGTTCTGCTTTCAACTTTTTACTATTTCTTGCATGTTAGGCGTCAAATATGGTGGCAACGATAGAAAAAACAATAAACATCTTGGAAAAGGCGCTGATCGACAGAGCTACCGCTGGCGGCTTGAAACCGGCTTCGATAAGCATGAATGTATGTACAAATTTTTTAAGAAGTAAATTGAACACACATGCAATCTGCCTTATCTCTGTCGTATCCAGCAAAAAGTTTATATTGAGTGCACAAAGTATACGATGTGTGTCATCCAATTTGTTTTAGCTTTGAAATTTTCCAAGGGTACATTTAGGCGCCCGATGGGACAGGATTCTCTGTTGGTTACGGTAAGCCCGCCGATGTCTTCAAAGCGCCACTCGTTTGCGACGATTGGACGGTGGGTGCGGCCATTTCTGAATTGTCCTCTCCAAATCACAATGATGCAGGTTGTTTTCCCGCCGTTGCTGACCGATTTGAACATCGAAAATACCACCAACGACATGTTCGTGCGCGTCACTCTGACCTGCATCCCCAACAACCCCTACTCGTTTGCCGACAACGCGCACATTCTGGTCAACTCGGGCTCCATCGACGTCCAGCTGAAAACCAAGGACGGGATCCCAATGAAGTTAGTCTCTCTCATTCTCAAGGAATCGAATAAAAATGCTCGTTTGTTCATATGCACCGTTCATATAGCGTAACGAATGCAACGAAGCCGATCGAAATCCGCGGAACGGTACGATCGGTGTTAATACAACCGCCATTGCGCGTGCTGCCGAGCGAGCTGAGGCGGAACGAAGCTATCCGTCTGCATGCGCTGCGTGTGCAGCAGTGGAACGCGTCGCTGTTCGTCGAATTCGACATGTCTTCGGCCTACTTCGACGCAAACATTGATGTTTGGCTGTTCCTCTCGTTCGACAGCATCCCAGGTCCTCTGGAGCATCAGCACATGTGGGCCATTTGCGTGCCCAAAGAGAATGGTACGTATTTAGCAGTGGCTGCAACAAAGTTAAAAACTTAGTTGAAACACTGCTATTTATCTCGCGAAGCTGTGAGAGAATGCTGCGAGCGCTTTATCATTTTAGCCAAGTTCTCCTGGCTCATCAGCGATGCAAAGATGGTCAATCGGACGGGGCTATTCTACGTGGGCGTCGGGCAGCGCTTCACCGGCAACGATACCTCCTCGATTGCTGCCAATGACTCCACAGTTGTGGTGTACAATAACACTTGGGCCTTTGTGCGCAACTTCACCTTTGAGTACTCGTTGCGCGCGATCACCAAGGGCTGTTTCTTTTATGATCCTGATGTGATGCTGTACAACTCGAAAGGGATCAAGGTAAATGGATTACATTTTTAATCATAGAACAGTTGATGACGATCAATATGCAGCCGGACACGATTGTCGGTGAGCGAATAGTTTCCTGCAAGACGAGTCACTTGACACCCTTCGCCGTCGGACTGTTCACGCCGCCCAATCAAGTCAACTTCGACTACAAATTTGTTGATCCGCACTTTGCGCGCAACATGCTTGTCATACTGGGCATCGCGTTGCTTACGGTAGTCGCTATAATCCTCGCCGTCGGCGCTTCTTTT
>NIUQ01002848.1:3630-20090 GCA_002796945.1 Plectus sambesii
GGTCGAGCGCGGCGACAGCCGAGATCGGCGCGACTTCAGTACGGCGAGCCACACGCGCTCGCATAGGCGCCGCCGGCTGACGATCGAGAGCTGCAAGCGCGCCAGCTAGACTGACCAAAGGGCGAGACGACGACGACGACACTGTCGGTCGGTCGAGTATTCCTAATCGGTGTTGGCGCGTCTACTCAACATCACTTTATCGGACCACAACGGGCAGCGCGACGGCACCGCCGGCCGCCAATTACAGCCGGACAGAGCGCCCTCTCGCGTCCGACCCGTCCAACCCCTCTATTCGCCATTGTCTCGTGCGACCTCGGGAAAAACCGCCACAGCGGCGACCGAGCAATTTCCGTCGCTGACTCAGAGCAAAAAGCTGACAGACGTCTGCTGCTAATTGCGCCGGACGGCACCTCCTCCCATCGGTCGCCGAATTCCGCGCATACCATCGCGGGGCAACAAAGTGGCACTTACTTGTCTCGCACTGAAACGCACAACCATCATCCTGCGTCATTGCAACGGATAACCGTCCAACGCAGTACTTTACACCCATATCACTCGCTTCGAGTCGCCTCACTCTTACCGCTTCCTTATGAACTGTGACGCACAGAGAAACTCATTCTCCGTCTTCATTACGTTGTTGCGAAACAACAAAAAAAGCGTACTGGTCTAAAAAGACCGCGCGAACAGACATCCGTCCATTGGGGCGCAGATGACGAGCCAAATGTCATTAGACGGACGGCCCCGCCGTTAAAGTCAGAGTCTATCATGGAAGAGGAAGTGATTCAATCAATCGTCCTCTTGATAGCTTCGTCAAGCAAACAACAACCTCGCCACACGTAGGCTCAGCGATAATCGTTGAAATTTGATTTGTCTGATCTGTCAGCTTTGTGTCAGCACCTTTCTTCGCTGTTTTTGTATCGAGTGCGTTGAGGACAGCAGTTGCGACAGTTTTTATAACACGAAAAGCATTTAAAACATACAAGTTGTGAACAGTGAATTGATTACAAGCTCCAAAAGAGCGATGCGTGCAGGGAAACGTTTCACTTTCCAACGGCAGACAATCAAAGCAATCATTAACAAAAAAATACAGCTGACATACAAGCCGACCAAATACTGTTCCTCCTATACACGCTAGCAAGACAGTGGGGGATAAGTATATTGCACAATCGGTAAACAGCATCAGGCAAAGATAACACATTGCATGTTAAAAATCAATTAATCAAGTAAGAAACTCGCACAACCACATTGTTGACCAACGTCGAACGGTGACGATATAGTTTCTAGCCGGAAGCAAGCGCATACATCCACCAGGTTGTCCTATACGGAATGCTCCTTCGAACCATAAATACCACCAAAAGCAGCGTATTGTGCGTAGTAATAGCGAGAAAGTCAAACGACGTATGCAGCTAAATGCGTTGTCTGACGATATGCGCGCGCGCATTCACCATGCGGCTCGTCGGAAGAGCTCAACACCTGCACAAAACACGGCGTTAGTTCGTGTCAACACACACTGTTAAGAGTACAAGAATGCTGTCGTCAGTCATGAACAGTCGACCCTACCCCAGTCTACCTCGCAATCGTGCTAATATTCGATTCGTTTGAACGACATGTTACAAACTGCAGTGAAGCTCTCACAGAGAGACGACAATCGGGTGGGGAGTTGGACGCGAATGAATTTGCTGCTCCACTAAAAGCCATTCCCTGAGGAAGAGAAAACTCGGAAGCTCGGCGCATCAGGGGGGATGTTGAGTGGCGCGTCGAAGCGAATGCGTCACTACACTCCAAGCTGGTCGATCAAACAAATATCTCAGCACGATTCTCACCTACATTACAGCAAGGCCAACAATTCCCGACCGACCGCAAGATTCTCGCGTTAGTAATGAGTAGGCTGAGTAACATGCTTCGTGATGCGTCGAACGCCGCGTCCAGGCGGCCCCTTTGGCTTCGCAAACTTCTGCTGCGCGAGATGCACCTTTGGATGGAGCTGGTCAAGCAGATACTCGTCCGTCACCACTTCCGTACTGTCGATTTCAATCTGAAAACGATTCACAATCAAATGACTCGCATTTAAAAGTTTCCTAGCGTTTGTCCCGCTATTCGCAAGGTCCGCTTTTTTTGATAATGGGTATGAGCCCGCCATATGAACATGACAGTAGAATAATCCGGTCGGCCGTCGCATGCCTGACACCGGGATTTTGGCAATTTGGAAACTTCCACAGCGAAGCTGCGACCAATTCCCCGACCCGCGGAGGGCTGAGCACCATGGTTGAGTGAGGAGTCGCCCTCAGCAGGAATTAAATCCACATTATTGAAACTGGTGTGGCCTCAGACCACTACGCCGTTTGACACCCATTCAAATGCCTTGTATTCAAGTACCCGAAATCAAAAAAGTGCCCCAATCAAAGCATCAATAAAACCCCCGAATGGACCTCTTCAGGAACGAGAGCGGTCGCAAACTTCACCCCTGAACGCGTCCATTTACCGTTATCGGCGCGAGTCAACATCATCTTAGCACTCGAACGCACCTTTCTATCTGGCTTTAAGCCGATGAAGCGTTCAGCGGTGTCGAGAAACGGCCCCTTGCAACTTGAAAAGAGCATTCGCTCTTTGATCGAGCAGCCAGACGATGGAAGCGAATAAATGAAGACTGAAATCATATGATACTCGTGTGAAACAATCGCAACCGTCTGCGAACAACGACACGATCGAAGAGCGTGAAATCTGACACGGCTAAACCAGGATGTCCCCTCCTTTACTCTTCCAGAACAAACGAACAAACGAGGGCGCTCGTGTAGAATAGGGGCTATAAATAGCTGTGGCTGATGGTTAGTCAACTTCACTGCAAAAATTACTGGAGACTTGATTCAATGCACTGAATCTGACTCCTTTTTTATTGAGGTTTTTACCCGCCCCTAAATGGATTATTTCTTTACCTATCAAAATAGGACATTTGTTACGAAAAGAAGACATATTCTCGTCAACAACTTTAATCGTCTTGCATAGCTGAAGAGATTGGATCGCATTCGGCACTCGAGGCAGATTTTCACTCCAATAAACAATTAGGATGGAGCGCATTGAATGAGCCCTCTCGGGAATGTTTGCTGTGGAATTGGCTTAGTGCGAGGCACAGCAATTTTTTCGCGCGATTCTACAAGAGTGCTCAAACAGCCTGCTAGTTTGGAGAGAGTTATTTTGGCCCTATGCTTCCTCTACACATCAATTGGCGAAATTCGCTGTAATGGTCGATCGAGAACGCTTTTAACTGTGAGACAGGTTTTTTCCAACAGCGGCAAAATAAGAGTTCTGTGAGAACGTTATCCTTTGGCAATATTTTCACAAATGTCTCAAAAAGCCTCCCAGTTTTTTATGAGGCAAGAGGTTAATGTTAAACTTAAAAAATAATCTCTGCATTCGTTAGCAAAACAAAGTAGGCATTGTGAGTTGGGTTGTGCAATGATTCAATTGTCAGATGCTTAATCGCAAGGTTATGGGGTTCGAGTTCACAAGCCTTATACTTTTCCCGCTCCGCTCATTACAAAATTATCCCTTGATTGGCAATGTAAAATTCCAAACATAGTTAATAATCCCAAACCATTTCCTAGAGTATACTCGCAAATTCTTTATCAGAAAGCATCAAAAGAACTGCCGTAACGCCGAGTTTGATAGCGCATGACTCATCGCGAGACCAGCGTCACATGTCTAAGAAGCAGTGCAGAAAAGATGATTTTGCGTTTAAGTTGAGTTTCCCGATAAAACCTTGTCCCATTAAAAGACCAAACGCCGTTTTTTCTCATTATTGTCAAAGAAACTACTCGTGTACTGACTTAGCGAGTCGTAGTTGTCGCCTTCGTAAGTATGCGGATAGCGGAAAAAGTGATAGCGCGGTTTGTCCTTGGGGATCATCTGAGCGAGCTGTTGGGGCCCGATGGCTTCGAACCGCTCCAACTTGATCGCCTCATTCAGGGTGTCCACACTCTGCAAAAAGTGTCCAAAGTGTCAAAGGCGTGCAAAGAGTCGTCATCTTATCGCCTCGAATGTTGTAAGGTGAAAGGCATAAATGTTCAAAGGAGCGCTTTTTGAGAGCGAGATAATCGCGCTAAAGGGCGGCCGGAACGCAAAGGCTACCGTAAGCGGAGGCGCATGATTTGAACTGCGTTGCGTAAGAGTTTGTGGCCATAAAAATGCCGTAAGGTGTTATCTGAATACAAAAATTTTAATCAGGCGAGAATCGCTTTTGGACCTATCCCGTACCGGTCGCCCTTTAGACCGACCACGGGGTGTCAAAGGCGTGCAAAGAGTCGTCATCTTATCGCCTCGAAGGTTGAAAGGTGAAAGGCTCAAATGTTCAAAGGAGCGCTTTTAGGGAGCGAGATGACCGGCACGCGCGCACGAATATTTGCTCGGCGCACCCTCGGTCGGCCGCCCGTAACCGTCAGACAATGGAAAAAAGTTGGCAAAACGTCTATCATTGTGCGACAAACAAATACGCTGTCTAGGGAGCGACGCCGAAGGACAGTAGGGACAACGCGCATCACTCACCAGCTGTACGTAGCTGATGCCGCCGCGACGCAACTGGTCGAGTTTTTCCTGCGCCTCTTGGTCGACGGGAAAGGCGATCCCGCGTAGAGTCTGCGACGCGAGACTATTCGCCGTCTTCTGACGCTCTTGGAGCGCCACTTCTTCTTCGTGCGCTGCCACCAATTCGCGTTCCACGTCAGTCAACGGCGCGGGACCCGACTTTCGCTTCATCCACGTCCTATAGCCCTCCAGAGAGCAGTCCTCCTGAAGAACATATCAATGCTCAGCTTTTTATTAACATCTCAGAGTTTGAAAAGTGGAACAAAATGATATAATTATGCTATAAATCATTAATAAAATGCAATACACTACGGAAGACACAAGGGCATTGGAAAGTATCATCGAGTCGTATACGCCGCATATTCTCCTATCGTCATACGTAATGAAGTGATTCACCTTTGTGCTCCAGGCGATGTGACTACTGAAAATTAATTCCTTTTCAAACTATAGGTATCAATTTGGCATAGCATTGACGCAAAATATAAAATACCATTCATCGAAAAGATTACGGTTGAACTCCGACTAAACTCCAGCGTGCCTCACCAATCGTCCACCACTTTGATGTATTGATAAATGCTTAAATTTCTCAAAGATAACCTTCCTTCTATTCGATTTGTTCTTGGGCTAATTAACGTCGTTTTTAACGAAAAGGGAATGTAAGAGTAAGCATTTTATCGGACACAGACGCTAGTCAACAAAGCTTAATATCATTCATGCTTCAACGCGGCCTATGAAATACCTCCTTGCTTTCGATGAAAAATCTCAGAGAGTGAGGATATTTTCGAGAAAAGCTAGTAAGACAACGGAGAAGAAGGAGGAATGCCAAACTCGTCATAACCACCAAGCATTCATGAAGACAGACCTTGGAAGTAGCGTGGTACTCCTGGCGAATGTAGCACTGGCCGAATTCGGCTTTAAGAGTGGCACGAGTAGCGGCCAGCAGCATTTTGTCGCGAATGGGGGCCGAATCGTCGGCGAAACTGATCAGCAGCCATTCGTAGCCGTACGACCCGCGCGCGTCGAGGCGGAACAGCACGTAGCACGGCTCATACGCGTCCAGACAGTGCGGCAGAGATCGTTGGAAATCCCGCTCCCAATCTCCTGACACCGCTTCGTGGAAATTTAGCGTCAATTCTTCTGAAATATTCTCTCGTCGTATGAATAAATACAACACCGTCTAAAACTTGCCATTTTTCACGACCACTTTCACAACTCGCACGTTTCCTTCTTTGCATTTCGCGAAAAAGCGGCGCAGCGGTTCGCTGGCTGTAAAAATATGAAATTAGTGTCCTTCTGCCCTGTTCCTCACAGCTGCCGCTCAATCACAGTTAGTGAAAAGCAGAGCGCGATTTATCGCTCGATAAGGAACATCAAAGTATGCATCGAGTGGTTAATTGTAAAACTGACCTCGTATTCCAGTTTGGCATGCCATTATCACAGGAGAAAATATCAGAAAGCTGCTGCAGTCTAAAATGATAGAAATTCAATGCCGGCTGTTGATGTTGTATCAAAACACATTGCTTTCTATTTTCGACACACTCAAAGTACCTCTTGACATGAAGAAAATATACAATGAAATCGCTCAAAAATCACGAGTAAAATAAAATTACCGTTGTTATAACAATGTCTGCATCCACTTCTTTCGTTGAGAAGGACAAACACATGCAACAATCTTTAACAACGACAAAAGGATTCGAAACGCTGTTGCAGCAGAGAAGGGCGCTTTTTGCAAATTCGTACGGAGCAAAAACGCCGAGTTCGAGGCGTTGAGGACAGCTCCTGGCGACGGCGAGTCGCTGACACTGCGTTGTTTCGGGGGAATAGCGGTTCGCGATGATTTAACAGCTTATAGTGACCCTCGCAATTGACACAACGTACAAGGACGCCGACGCGCAAAAAAGTACGGTCTGCAAAAGTGTATTGGAGGAATTTTAGCGCGAATTTTCGAATCAAATCTTTGAAGCACACTTTTAGAGATGTTTTTTACAGGATATGCAAAGTGAAGATGACTTTCGTATTCCTTCCTTTGACAGCATTTTGAAAACATTTTTAAAGAGAAAAGAACACGCTGATTTCCAAACTCTCCGTTCAAAGAGAGCAGAAGAGCGCCGCCATGTACTATGTTTTGAAGTTTGTAAAGGATTACGTTTTTGAATTTTCCCAACTGTTCATGATTCAGACAGTTTCGTAAACTTATAATGCTTGATAGAGAATGAAATTATGCGTTTAAACTTGTCGAATTCGGCTCGGTTGGATACTTGCTTGCCGCATTATCGTTCTTTGAAAACTGAACGCTTCCGAATTTCGTAAAATAGTTTGTCTGATTCATCGGTAAAACACAATTGTGAAATTGCAACCACTCGTCTGGCGAATGTTAGCGCTTTTTGGATGATTTTCAGAGCCAGTAGTAATGGGAGTAATCAATGTGAGTCCTCTGGCGTCAGCTACAGAAGGAAAAATTCTTGCTGTTTTCTATTGGGAAAGAATTTGTCTCCATTTTAAATAAAGCGCACTACGAGCGCAAAAAAATCTCCTTTTCAGCCTTAAAAATCACTTAATTTTCCTTCTCTTTTATCTTGTGTTGTCTTAACTGTATTAATTCCTACCGATAGTCGAATTTTTTCTTCGCTTCAATAATTTCTCCGCCCTTTCTGTTGAGTTTTTACGGCCTTGTTTCCATCACTACTGCAGCCTCGCACTTTTCTGCTTTTTAACACACTATGTGCCTGCTTAAATGTCAGTCACATTACGACGATGATCTTCAAGTCTCCCTTATCAATTACCATCTTTACTCTTGCACACTTTACCAAGTTGACCAACGGCGACCGTTTTCTTTGGCAATCATCTTATAATCATGCAGATCTCTCCTAAAAATTAAAAAAAAGTAAAAAAAGCCACGCAACCCCTTTTCAATATATTTCGATCGTGTAAATCTAATATGTGGCTACTTACGGCATCTCTTCAGGCGGCATCCACGTTCATTCCAACGCCCCTTTTACAGTTGACTAAAGGAAAGCGTGTTATTTTCAGAAAGCGTCGAGCAAAGGTCGGAAATCGCAGGAAAACAAGGTAGAATACAATTCACGCATCACTTCTACCGACGACACTCAGTCCTATTGACGATGTTTATCGGCTGTTATGCACTGAAAATCATTGAAGTATCGTAACGGATCAACTAATTAACAATCGCAACGGAAAATTCCCGTTATAAAGACGGCTTCACGATACTTTGCTCAGACTAAGCCTAACCGTTCTGGGATTGACCGGCACAGGAAAAATCTTGTTCCACTGCGCCAAACAAACTTGTCCGACTAACTCGTTTAAGAAGGGTATGTGTGCGCCACATTTGAATCTGGCTAATCCAGTCTTTTTGCAACTATATTAACTGATATTTACTATTATTGTCAGATAAACCTACATTTGTCCATTGAGCAGCGAGTAAAACACAATTAAAAGTTCTAAAATGTTTGGCTTAATAAACAGTGCAATGATTCTTCTAGTCAATATGGGTGTACTCTTTGCAAAGCTAATACAATTCTAGATTTTGTATAATAATTTGAAGGAAGAGAAAGTTATCTTCAAGCTGCTAGCTCTGATCGCCCGAATCCATCAATCCACCAGCTCTTAAGAAGCAACCTTGTGGAAAACATTCAGTCTTAGTCTTCGAAATTAAAAGCCTAATTTTATCACTCTACCTAGAGGTCTTGTAGGGGGACTGTATTAAGCATGTTGAAGGACTGAGAAATAGCGCCTTTCCAACTTTGATATGGTAAAGAGGTAGATTCAGTTTTACTGTGCGCCTGCAGTTTCCAGTAAAATACTGCTGGCTAATTCTCGCTCGTCCTGAATCCTTTGAGGCCCTATCTGAATGTTGGCCCTAACCAGCGGTGGGTAATTGAGGGGCAGCTAGGTGGTACAGTCAAAACCGGATAAGTGCACATCGACCCGGCACGAAAAATTTGTGCACTTATCCGGTTTCGACTGTACAAGTAGACAACTTAAGAAATGTGGATAAAATGGAATCAAGCAAAATTTAATCTCTGCAGCGATTTATGTTCACAGATCTTCGATTAGTTTACACAGTGCTACTCTTGTTCGATGTAACTTGTTTTGTATTGCAAAGTCAGATGTTGAGCATGTTTTTCAGTCATAATTAGAGCGCCCTTTGGAGCATGACTAGATATACTTTGAAGATACAATTTTACTACGATTCGCTGCTTTTACCACTAATTTTTTTCAGCTCGCTGGTTAGAGCTCTCCTGTTTTCTGCCGTCTCCTTTCTGCTGCAAAATTGACACTTGAATCCGTGTTTCATCTGTCGCCCAAGTTGCATAGCAAGTATATAGTGATTAAGGAAACTTATACAGGTTCATTTTTTATTTAACACTCCTCATCTGCTTACGAACAAGACGATAGTAACACGCTGATCGAAATAAACAGAAACTGCAATTTTACTTATCCGCTGCTGGTTGCGCAAAAAATTATCAAAATTTGAACGAGGATGTATAAAGAGTATTTAAGTCGCTCGAAATCGAGAACCTTTTCAAAATATCATCATCAAGAGAAACTGACATCTTTTATCAACAAAAAAACGATACGCTACCACTTGGACAAATTAATTAGAGGGTTCAATATTCTCCCTGAGATACGGACGACATGGTCTACTGTGAAACATGCCACGAAGACTTTATTTTGGGCAGCAGTATATTTAGCCTTCAGCTATTTGACCGTCGCTTGGTCGTTCAAAGTAATTCAACAATATCACGATGATCAAACGACCACGATTATGAAAGCTGTTATCAACAACAATGTCACATACGTAAGCAATATTTTGATCAAATTCCATATCAATAAGTTTGATAGGATAAACGAATAACTGAATTAACGATCCCTTTTTTATTCAACGCTTTTATTCTTTCCATAGGTAGTTGTGCCGCTCTTCAGTCCAGACTCTTATAGAAATATTGACAGGGTATACACAAGATTTAAGGAATTATAAATGGTAGGAGCGATCAGTGTGAAGACCGTTGATGAGCATGAAGTTGGTATTAGTTATCCAGAAAAAGGCAAAGCTTCTCATTGTCCAGAAAAGGCTAGGTCGTCGAGCGGCCGTAAGTGCACGCTTCTATCGTTCACTGGCAAATCCGGTCTGCTTCTAATGGTGAATGAACTATAGAATGAATATAACACGCGATCAAACCTTTTCAGCTTCCCAATATGACAATTTGCTTCAAAATTGATACATCAGAGCTGTTCAACATTTCCTCTACATCTAGCTTGAATTACATGTCAGCTTGGTCTCGANTTCAGCTTCCCAACATGACAATTTGCTTCAAAATTGATACATCAGAGCTGTTCAACATTTCCTCTACATCTAGCTTGAATTACATGTCAGCTTGGTCTCAATTTTTTGAAGAAACTGTTTCACGGAAAGGCATATTTAAGCTTAATAAACGCCAGGTTTACGATGATGAAATCTACTTGTCTCTGCTCAAATATCTTGCCATGGTATATGAAGCGGAACGGGGGTGGGAGCCGGGTCTTACGCAAATTTCTACCTTCCACTCGGAAACAAGTGATGACTGGATTGCACTGAAGAAAGTTCTCGTGCCGAATATTAAACGCTATAACATCACTCTTGGACAACTAAAAAGCGTGTTTGATGGAAAATTTTGCTCTTTGCCAAAGTATCGCTCGAACTCGTTCTACTCGTTCAATCACCTACTTCAACTAGATTATGCTGCGAATTGGGAGACGCATTGTATTGCGGGGAGTAAAATTTCCTTTATTGGCATGGATACAATTTGTTTTCGCTTAATCGGATACAAAAACCGTCTTGAACGATTAGGTAAAACGGATGAGATCGGATTGTATCCGTATCAGGACCCCCAGAATCGGAAATGGTGCCAAGAAATTACAGTCGACATAGGCAGTGAAAGCAGAAGTACACCGCGACGAGCGACGACACGAAATGAAACATATGCTTATTACTGCAATCATTTTCCTGGTAAAGTAGGAATTAACATGGACATTGGCGTAAAGGCGCTTTATCGAAAGCTGCCATATGTGAAAGGCGACATCCAGTGCTCATCCGATACAAACCGGGAAGAGTGTGAAAACAAGTGTCTCAGAGGATGGATCAGGGCGAATTGTCGTTGTTCGCCCGTCACATTTAATTTGACAGGTAAGAGTGAAATTACAAAGGGGAAGAAAAGTCAGGAATTTTAGAATTACTAAAATAGGAAAAACCTTTCCGATTTCTTTTATTTTCATCAGTGACGAGCTTGATCTAATGCTGTGGTTGGAGAATCAAGCGAAAGCTTGATTTCGGTGGGAGAGTTTCAGATGCGAAAAATTTTAATTTTTCTGTCTGACAATATTTTGCATTCTCTTTGATGTCAGATTCGGGAATCCGCTATGCCACAAAGTTTAGGTTATCCCCGGCTTCGACCACGAGTGCTTAAGTTTGTTTACAGTTTTGGCATTATTTCACATGCTCTCTTGTCGCCTGCTAAAGCGATAAAATTAAGAACTGCATGCAGAAAAAATAAAAATCTTTGCCAAGCGGATCCTTAAGGAGGCGAGTGGATTGGGAGTTTGTCCACATTGTCCCTTCACCTTTAATCCGATCCTACTCCAATGGGGTAATGAACGAGTGATGACCAACAAGTCACACAGAGAGCTACGTTTATTGCTCTGATTTTCTCTGTCAATGATAGAACCTATATCTGAATCGGTTGTAAAAAATCTGAGGTATTAGTAACTAAAAACATTCTTCGAAGGTAGGCCACTGTGTACTTTTTCATTTTATGATTCTCCACTTAGGATAAATAATTACATCTCTTGTCGTAATATCGTATATTCTGACGCAAAATAACCGTTTTAGCAGACTTATCCCGCTATCGTAATTGCACAGTGGATGATTACTCAGTCTGTCTGAAAAAGTATGCGGAGAATGCGACTTATTTGTGCACAAATAAATGTGTGCCCTTATGCGAGCAATGGCATTACGAGTTAAGCGTCGAATCTCCTTCGCCTCGTAGTGAAATAAATTTGAATATCAAAACATTTGATTATATCATCATCGAACAGGTGTTCACGTGGAACAGTTTTGAAGAGTTCATTGGAGCACTGGGGGGCGCCCTTGGAATCTGGCTGGGACTCGATTTTGTGATCATCATTGAATTCATTGTCAAGCTAGTAAGGAAGTTATTCAAGAAGATTTTCCTAAGAAACGTTCATGATTCTGAAGAAGAAAAGCATGAGGAAAGCGTCAACATCAAGCACAGAGAAGAAGACGTTGAACGTGGAATATCGTCGTCAATTGAAGTTGGAAGTTGTGCTGATGGACACCAAAATGAGTACAAAGAAAATGAAAGTAAGATTACTGGGACAAGCATTCGGCAAATAAATGAAAAGCAAAGAACATCAAGGAAGAAAAGAGAGATTACCGCATGGGAAGAGAAACAGGTGTATCAAAGAAGAAAACGTCCAAATAATAATAAAGTGGACTGCGCGATATTAGATAATAAAATGAACAATACTGATGCCTCTGATGGACGTCTACGAAATCAAAAGGTGAATATAAACGATGTTGACGCCGTTCAAGAAGAATATACTGCACAAGCCTACAATTCCAATGATCAAAGTTGGTTTCTTCAAAAGATGTTCGATACATTCTTAAATACCGAAGCTTCTACAAAAAAATTAGACCTGTTTCTCCGACTTGTTGAAAAACTGTTCTGGACAACAGTTTATTTAGTTGGTAGCGTATTCACAACATTATGGTGCGTAGAATTGATCAACTTGTACTTGACAGACGCAGCAGTTTATTATCCTTCACTTGTCAGCAATCGAACATTTCCATTACCGCCACCATCGCTTTGTATTCGTTATGACCATTCTTCAGCTTCCGAAAGACATGAAAACATTTCTGATGCTTTAGAGGAATACTTCGATCAATCAGACATCAACAAAGCGTCTTTTGTTCAAACTCATGATGGAAAAGCCTGGTCCAAGCCGCTAATTTTCATCGTACTTTTTTATTTTCATGTTCTAACTTTTTCTGAGACTGATTCTGAATTTCGTGTCAGTTTTAATTATAACTATGAGGCGCGACTTTACGCTTCAACTGGTAAGCTATAAGCAGCGTTCAACAAATATTTCATAATATGTACCATGTTTAAATTACGATAGAGTACACTTGCCCACTTTTATACTATTCTATAAAACAAGGTACTGTTTACTTTTACAGTGCGATAATGGTGACGGTTTTAAACTGCGAAGGCGCTTAGCATTTATTTAATGCGAGATGCGCATTCCGCAGTAATGAGATTACAGTTAATTTCAAATAACAATTGGGGAGACAGCAAGAAGGGAAAGAGCGCTCAAAAGATTAAGATATTATAGTCTGTACCATGATATTGTTCACACATGATATTTCAGGTGGAGATCCCCTTTTAAGAAATGACTTAAACAAATCATTAAACGACATTCTTTTGCCAAAACTTTCGGAATGGGACGTAACAGCGAACGAACTGCGACAAAAACTGGGAGTTGAGCTAGCTCGCATAGTTGAATTGAAGATCAGTTTCACGAATAGTAATGGAAAAACAGATATCGTCAACGAGACTTCATTTTATACGGCAACCATCACCAGAGATTTTTTCTGCTTCAGTCTGCCGTACGCCGTCAATTTTACTGATCCAAAAGATGAGTTGGAGTTTTCTATAAACAGAGCATCGTATCCAAAACTTCTTTCAAGCTGGAATAACGACAGTTATATAATGTTCTCGGATTATTTACTAGAACCAGAAAGCTCGCAGTTCAGCATTCGTTACCATAGTATACGCGTTTATGATTACCCTTACACTGAATTTACGTACGGTGAAGTCAAAAGAACATTAATTAGTACCGACGGCTTTTACACAAGTCGGCCCGAAGTGAAAGGTGTAGCATTTTGCTCGCCGAATACGACTAAATCGTATTGTCGTGCTCAATGCCGCATCGCATTAATAGAAAAATTGTGTGACTGCTCGCCAGTTTATTGGACTATGATGATTCAGCCGACTTCTGGTTTAGACGAATGCACGATTGATCGTTATTTTGAATGTCTGTATACTAAAGTAAGCGACGATCTCGAATGTAGAGATTCGTGTTTATCAGTGTGCACTGCCAAATATTTTCAAATCGATTCGATTACGAACTATCTTTACCAAGAGAATGAGGACATTGCCGTAGCCACATTTAGCGTAGAAGACGGCATTTACGTATTGATTGATGAAAACCCTATCTTTACATTGAGCAATTTTTTGACTAAGGTAAAGCTGGACACCTAATTGCGCCATAACATCAAAGAACTTTAAAGACCTGTAGCAGGAACCAGTAGAAAATTGCAAAAAATATTACAAAAAACCGGCATCACTAACCAATTTTTATCGCTAAGAAATGCCCGGTTCGAATATACTTTATAGAGTTTTCAAATTTTGCTATTTCGTTGCCGGTATAACCAAATTGAAGCAAAAAATGAGCGAGTTATTTTTTGCGAAGCGTTGTTAATCTTTCTTTGGCGCAATTAGGTGGCTCGTATATTATTTAGTTTGGAGGAACGCTTGGAATTTTACTGGGTCTCAGTACCTTCACCTTTTACCAAGTTTTAGTAACAACAACGACATTGTGCCTTGCTTTCATCTTAAAAAGAACAGGATTTGCGCATAGTGCTATATTATTGAAAAGCTTGGAGAAAATAAAAAAGTCAGGAATCGCGCAACTGATATCTTATTTAAATCGACAATTACGAGTAATGAACATTTGCGTCATAATGAAAAACATTAAAATGAAGGAAATTGGGAAAAGTATTCTGCTGAAAACTGGTTACATGATTGGTCTTTATTCAACCGTGAGAATGAGCAATGAACTGTATTGTTCGCTCAAAATTGGTGAACCTAAATGCATTGTTGATTTAATGATGAATGTCACAATCAAATTACCATCTTGGACAATATGCACACCAGTGAACACTGTTGAATTGCTGTCTGAATCAGAAATCAGTCATTTTGAGGACAACATCGATATGACAAGATATCTATATAGCAATTCATTGCATGGCAAGAAAGAATTTTTAAGTAAACATTGGCCGGTATGGCTAATTCAGTGGGTATATGAATGTTTGATCATATACGATACTGTCGAAAGGCATAACACCCAGAAGTTAATTTCTACTTTGCTCATTGACAGCGATAGTAGCGCATTAAACGAATCAAAAAATGGAATATCGCATTACAGTTTTATATCTCTGATGGAATTAGACGAATTCATTGATCACTTAAATATAACTATTCCTGAATTAAAGCAAAATCTGGGGCAGAAAATGAGAGAAATTTATAAAACTGAAGCCGTCTTTGTGAACGAAATCGACGGAGAATTGAGTCGAACAAATCTGAATATAACTCATACAACATTTATCGGTGAGGCAAAGGTCTGTTACAAGTTGCCCCTGGACACAGTGACATTCAACTCGAAATCGGATTACATTCTCATTTCTTTTGATAGAGGATCGTTGCCAAATCCGCTGCCTTCAAGTTACTGGACATCCATAACTGTTGATTTTAGTGGGCGTGACGTGAGAAAAGAAGAATCTGACTCCGATTCCATGTTCGGATCAACACAGTCTTTTTTTATTGGTGAAACTTACCTTGCAAAGCTGGACATTTCTAAGATATACGAAGCAATGCCGGTGAGCTCCGGTGTAAGGCATTGCTCCGTGAGTATATCAATGGACACGTGCCTGGATGAATGTCAGCAGAAGAAAATTGAGCGCATTTGCAACTGTTCATCAACAACACAGTCAAGTCTTCCCTCGACTACTAACTTGACTCGGTGCCATTTAATCGACTATAGAAAATGCGCCGAATTCTTGATTAAGAGGGACGTGGATCTCTGCGAATTAAGCTGCGTTCCACATTGCAAACGCACCCGTTTTAAAGATAAGCCAGGCGGGAATCTGGCATGGATCAAACATAATGTCACAAATATATTTCTCTCAATGAACTCATTTGAATATCTCAATATTAAAGAAGTGTACAAGTACACGACGACCGAGTTTATCAGCGAATTTGGTGGCATTCTTAGTTTATGGGTCGGACTTGATATTCTTGCATTCATAGACCTGTTTTACTGGCTTGTCTGCAAGGGCTGCTACATTTTCCGACCATTTTATAATGGCGCTTTTCCAAGATAGGAGCAATGTTTGCTATTAAACCATCGAATATTTGGTTACAATGCTTGCGCGACTCATATTTGTTATCATTAAATGTTTTTACTAATAAGGTTAATTTTTGTTAATGATGTCGCCCGTTGACGTCATATGAATCATTATTAATTTGATGTGAATACACAGTTGTCTATGACGTGAACTTATTTTTTTCATCGCAGTGTGCCGTGCTATGTTTGCGATTTTACGCGTACGCGCTTGCGACATCTCTATTTAAAACTGAAAGAACTGTTATGACAAAGAGAAAAAACAAAACTTTTTATCGCTGCTGCTGAGGCAAGAGATCTCAAACGAATCTTTCCTATCACTGCTGCGCTGTGCCAGTTTTCTAATATTTTTGCAAATTTCTAAAATAAAGACGTCACAACATTCTTGAAACTTTATAGCAGCCAACATGATCTATGTATTCAGCCTGACGCAGGTCGCAGAGGTAATGTTGTGCAAGCGCTGTCATTGCACACTTTTTCCGACGCGAAGGTGTCAGAAATAAAAATTTCATCGACCAAAGGTCTACTCTTTGATCTTATTTTTGTCCCATTATGTAGCTATTGTTGATATTTAATAGTCCGTACAGTCACTTCCGTAACCGATCAGCGAATGCGCTGCATAT
>NIUQ01002849.1:0-20219 GCA_002796945.1 Plectus sambesii
GGGGTTGATGACAGTCGCTGGACTTACGGTTGTCGCTGGACTTCCAAATGTTCCATTGGCAAGAGCAAAATTACGAAGCCACATCGACCCCCCGTGAATTTCAATATCGGGCAAGAAGCTTAATAGCTGCGGTCTGAATAAGCCTACATACAACAAAGTGCAGATTATTGCCAGTACAGCTAAAACCTTTTGACATTTCTTCCGCATTATTTTCACCTTTCTGAAAGCAAAAAGATTTAATCGTTGTTCAGCTTTTACATGCTGGAAAATCACAAGTTTTTTAATTGCTCAAAGGTCGAGGTTTCAAGCTTATAATTATTTGTGATGGGACCAAATGTTATGGATGCTTTCCATCGCTTATTAGCGCCGAACAGGGCGCCCTCGGCATATGCCCATACGAGAACAAGATTTGATTGCAGCTCTTTCGAGTTAAAAATCTATCTTTAGCATGCGTATATGTCCACTAACATTAATCTGCTTTTAATAAAACAAAGTTTTAAATATTTATACAAAAATTTATGCGGCACCCTGTATTTTCGAGAAGCGGCAAAGAATCTTCTCAGAAACAGTTTTTGGCAAAGCAAGTCTTTTCGAAAACAGACGCAACCCTTCAATGTATGATCCCATGTGGGCTGANATTTATACAAAAATTTATGCGGCACCCTGTATTTTCGAGAAGCGGCAAAGAATCTTCTCAGAAACAGTTTTTGGCAAAGCAAGTCTTTTCGAAAACAGACGCAACCCTTCAATGTATGATCCCATGTGGGCTGAGACTTGGTCATTATTAACTGTTTGCAGTTTCTTGAAAATGGGGGTACAGGAAGGGATATTTTCGAGAAACGCCGGTATATATATTCCATGAATACTGCTCTATAATCGATATTACGAATTATCATTGTGACAAATAAATAAAGAAATGAAAGAAAGAAAGAAAGAAAGAAAGAAATGAAAGAAAGAAAGAAATGAAAGAAAAAAGCAAATACGCTAAAAAATAAACAAACCAAACACCTCAGTGGCTCACGGTATATTGACACTTAAAGATGTAATCAGAAGAGCCTGCTGTTCAGTGGTCCGCACTGGCTTGCTACTCGACCATTGCGGCAGAGAGGCAGCAATTTGGTAGCCAGGGTAGCAAGACCATTGTGACGACGGAGAAAGGAAGAGCTCACAATTTGCGGCAGCAACGGGAAGTCAGTGCAGGCATTAGCGTAACAGTCGAAGGCTGTGATGATAGAGTGTATATGAAGATGAAGGAGTTGCGAATAAAAATCGGATTACAATTATTCTTTGCCTCCCTGACTCCATCGCCGTGGCAATATCCATTCTAGCATTCCTGTATTAATATGGATGAACTGCATTGTTTGGCTGACACACAAGATTTAACTATTGCACGCCACGCTGATGCTTGTTCCATATTCACCTCTTCTGCGGCCGATTCCATGAAACAATTGCGACTGAGAAACTGCAGAACTGCCAGCATGACGATTGATCGGAAAACCGGAAATTACCGTAAAATGACCAATCATCGCGCTTGGAATTCTGAAATTATGCAATTTCGCAATTGTAGTTGTATGCTCAAATTGCCACAAGAAAATGTTACTTACTCTGACTTGTGTCCGACCGTAAAATGAGACACCTCTTGGCGGGT
Source organism: Plectus sambesii (assembly GCA_002796945.1). Classification (NCBI taxonomy): domain Eukaryota; kingdom Metazoa; phylum Nematoda; class Chromadorea; order Plectida; family Plectidae; genus Plectus; species Plectus sambesii. The sequence continues at coordinate 1,649 of NIUQ01002849.1, forward strand.
CCACGTCGTAAGACTATTGCAGACTTGCGAAATTGTGGATATGCAAGTGCGGTGATTGATCCTTATCCGATATTTTCCATTTCTGGCAAATCATTAAAATGAAACAGACCTCAGATTTTATGAGTTTGCGCACGCCGCAGGTGGAAATATTGCGGTGATTATGGGGTTGTGTCGGGTATTAATAAAATGCAATAAACATTGCCTACTGTTTTTCACGCACAACACGGCAGCAAATATCTTCTGCCAACTTTATCGATCAAATGGTCGCACTTCATTTTGGCTAATGGAAACTGAATGAACCATTCCGAGTCATCGACGCAAATGATTAAGGATGCTTTACTCCTATTGAGTGAATTTGCTTCAAATAACGTAACTGGAAGGAAAATCAATATATTTAAAATATGAATTTTGACAACCAAAATGATTGGCGTTGTATGATCTCTTTCCTATTTTCAGAGTCTTCAAAAAATGACTGTTTCCATCTGTCTCGTTTAATTGTGCGGCTCGCTGCAAAAGAAAAAGTATAAAAGGAGACGAATATATTCATGTTCTAACTTGCTGTCAGCCATTCATGCGCTTTTAATGAAGCGTCTTCTCAAGATCAGACGATCACTATAATGCAGTAAGTAATTACGACGGTCAGAAATTGATTCATAGTTCACTTTTTCCTCATTTTGTAGCCGCTTATTCAGAGATTCTAACTGAAATCAAACTTGTTTTCTTATATTTGGTCTACACTGTACAACTTTGTACATAACCCACCGGACATCATCATCGCAGAAATGTCGTGTAACGCGCATGCGCGCGTTGCTGACGCTGTGACTGTGCGTGTGAGTAACCAAGGACCAGATCTGTCGGCCACAAAAATATAATCCTCAACGGTTGCATTTAACGAGTGCTATAGCGAAACTGTAGTTTTCATTTGAACGCTCCACCTATTAACAATTTAAAAAGGTCAGAGTTAGTGTTGTTAATCAATTTATGTGAGTCATTTATTAAAACAAAGTGAAGCAACAATTTTTAGGTCAGTGTCAGATATCAAGAGTCAGAAATAAGATTCTGACTCTAACCTGACTTTTCGACTTGTTATAGCTAGTTTTTGATCCTGACTTTGTTTCTTTGATCCGCTAATGTCAATGTCAGACCCTAAACTGAGGATAGAATTGATGAAAAGTAAATAATGTCGTCATTTATTTCAGGTGTCCTAATTAGCCCTACTTGATGATTGCTATATAAATCGATCAGCCACACGAGATGGTACTCTTTTTTCTCTCCAATAGATCACTATCAATGAGCGAATCAGGTACACGTCGTAGTCACACGGATAAAAGGACCGGTAACAATACATCAATTTCACACGTTTGTAGATAGCAATTGAACTGAGATGAAACTGGAAAAGCGCCGATTCACCGGGTTAAAATGATACAACGCTGAATTTATAGCGGATAATGTACGACAAAGATGAGACAATGGACCGATACATACCTCTGTTGCATGCGCAAAACATGCAGTGAAAATTTATGTATATATTTTGTACTGCAAAAATATTGTTGCACGAATAAAGGTATGTATCGGGCTACGAGAAGCACTTTTCATTCAGATTCCGTCACGTCCGATCAAGATGGCTTTCTTAGTGTTATTAGCTGTTTTTCGATAGGCAGTGACGGGGAGCGAACCGCTTCCACCGTTGAGCGCTTCGAGTCTCTGCGGCTTACGTAGTGCTTCACCCGAGTTGCCAACACTCTGCGGTCGTTCGTAAATGTCATTCGTGTAGATGACACCGCTTATAAGCGCGTCAAAGTTTGTATGCTGCTTTGGAAAATTTGACAGATTTCCTGTAAAGAGGCGTTTTAATTGCGATTTCCTTGATCATGGTTCCGGTCTGCTCACTCGTCAGTCACATACCCGTACGCTATTAGTTCTTGAAAAAATAACTGAACATGCCTATTACGTTTAGCGGATGCGCGCTTATTGCCATCACTGCTATTGACTGCTCGAGTATGTTATCATTTTCAGGCAGTCTTGTTTGTGCAATATAAATGTGCTGCAGTAAATATACTGACTGGACTCACCGATTTGTCGCGATCTGTCAGCCTGCGTTTTTTGCATGACGTTGTTGGCGCGCAGTGGCTTGAAGTAATTGTTAGCCAAATTCTCTGCTTTGCTTTGCTCCAGTCGCTAAATAATCAACTTGCGTGCAGTCGATTATGAGTAATATAAAGATTCACCTGCTTCAATCTCAAATCGTCTTCCTCATCGAACAAACCATTATAGCCGTTCATTTGACGAGGACTGAGCCCTCCTATTTGGTTCGGCAGACGACCACCTGGCATGATTAATCCTCCTGCAAAAAAAAACTTGCACTCACTTCGCTCATTTCCATGCGTCACAGTCGGCGGTCGGCTAACGAGAGCGTCAATATTAAACAAGAAGCTCAATAGTATCATCTCACCAGGATTCTGAAGAGGCGGCAGTATGAACGCTGCTTTGACTAATCAGCGCGAAAAAATTGCCGTATCGGAAATAAAGGTGGGGCGAATTGAATGAAAAACAGCCAAATGCTAATGACATTCTACTACTGCGACGACTGTTCTGCGGCTGTTGCGTAGAATTAGCCCAAACTAAACCGTAGTCTCACCAGCGTTCGGCAGCGTGGTACGATTAACAGAGACTTCAGGAAGAATCCAACGCTCATGGTCTTCGTTCCAGATGGCCTCCTTCTTTATTTTTTCTATATTGAAGTAGTTGGAGTCCCTGCGTAGACAGGGCTGCACCTTGTCGATAATTTGCTGGAGCAATTTGATTTGTTGATCTTGTTTGCGGATGGTTTCGAGGTAGTCGAGTCTGTCGCGTTCGAATTCGGTTTGTAGATCATGAGTTTCATTTTCCAGCGCCTTCCTCTGAAAACCGTGAATAGTCATTTGGGAGAATAGTAACACTTGGACGTAAGAATTAATTTGTCATTTTCTCTGCCCTGTGTAGTGTCACATCATGCAAGAGAATCCCGATAGAAGAGAGAGTAGAAGCCCGCAGAAATGAGAATTTTCGGCTAGCAGCACAGGGAACTGATTTCAAAAAACGAATGCGAAATGCAAAAATGCACTTAAATTTCTGCATTGTCATCACGAACTTTGTGAACTGGTGCAAACATGAAATATTAAAGTTTAATTACCTTTCTGCATTTTCATCACACGCTTCATGAACATATGTTTGATGATAATGCAGAAAGGAAAATGCAATTTTACACTTCATGCTTCCTTAAGTTTTATGAATTGGTCTCAGAGGAGCTCAAAATTCTAAGCCATTTGTGCTTTTACATTCATAAATTATGCCACCAAGTGCAACCATTGCAGCTGATAATGCCAACGAGCCAAAAATGTGCCTACGGCGCGAAATACGAGAATCAAATTTAGTCTCTTATCATCGAACTGACAATAGCTACTAACCGGCTACCTTGAACTTACACTAAAGATGGTACTCGCATATAAGAAAGACCGCGGATAAAAAAGAATTTTTCCAACCCTCTTTCGATTCTCCTATATTCTCTTTCGATTATGAAATATCGTCGACGCTTACATTTCGCTGTTCTTGCTGCAGTTTCTTGCTGACGGCGTCGAGTTTTTCTTGCGTCGACTTGTACACATGTATGAGAGGATCGTCGTCGGCTTCGGCCTTTGAAAGCACCGCTGTAAATATTGGTGATTGAAAAGAGTAAAAGAACAATAGAATTGAATTTAATGAAACCAGCTAATCGTTCCATCTTCTTTTCTGCCTCCCGCCTCTTGCGCATTCTTTTCTCCTTCAGTGCCGCGTTGTTCGCCTGCTCACCCCCGACAAATTGCTTTTGCAACTGTTCCAACCTGCAACAGTCCTTTGTAGAATTGAAAACGAGTTAAAAGTCTGTCTTTTTTACCGTTTCTTTGCTTCTACTGCGTCAATGTCAGCCCCATTGCGAGGAGAGCTGTGTGGAGCGGCGGGCTGTCGCTTCGCCTCCTGTTCCATTTTCTTGTTCGCTTGGTCATATTCGACTTTGAGCGTTTCGAGATCTTCCTGCAGCTTCGCTTTGCTTTGCTTTTCATTATGATACTGCTGCTGCAGCTCAGTCATGTGCTGTTCGAATTCTGCGCGCAGTTTTGCCCGTTCCGCCTCGATGTCGAACGTCGGCGCGGGAGCCGCAACAGGCGGGGGAGCTGTAAATAGAGCGACTATCGATCATGAAGCAAAGAGCTGCAATAAGCGCTGTAAGGTACAACATAAAGTAAAGCACCCTAATATGAAGCTGGATTTGTGGGCTTGTACCTTCACCCCGCCCCCCTCGCACATCCCCTCTCGGTCTGAACCAATGCATAGTAGTAGTCCTACTGAACAACTGGGCCTAAAACTAAATATTTGAATTTTTTGAAACTGGCTGCTGTTACGTTACGTTGTACCCAATTTTAATTACCGCCTCCTGTGCCCACTAGCATCTTGAGCCTGTTAATTTCATCCTGAAACTCGCGCAGCAGTGCGTCCTTGGGATCTTCGTTGATTTTCGGCTTGTTCTTTATGTTCTTTGCTCTGTTTGCATAGCGCAAAGTAGACAACGATTCGTCATAATTATTATCGGCAGGAGAAATACAAGCAACCATGATAGTCTTTGTGTTGCCTCCCAAAGAATCCTGAAATCAAAACAATGCACAACGTGCAGGGAAGTAAAGGAGAAACCTGTAGGAGTCGCGTGAGCTTGGAATCGCGATAAGGAATATGCTTTGATTTGCCGTCGACAAGCGCAGAAATTACGTTTCCGAGCGCCGACAGCGACAAGTTGATCTTCGTCGCTTCCTTGAAACGATCGCCAGTCGCGCCTGAAAGGCACCAATATTAAGGCGTTCATTTCCAAGATAATCATCGAACCAGTTTTGGCCTGCCGCTCGCTGCCAGCAAGATCCACTAAATGGAGCTTGCCGATTTTAATATGGTCTCCGTCGGCCCTTTCCTCCATCATCTCAATGTAAATGGTGAAGATACTGTGCGACCGAGACGAGTCTTTGTTCATTAGCGTAGCGCCGACGTGTCGATTGTTGAAGCCATGCTTCATTAGTTCGTCACAGTCGCGCTTATTGTGGCACACATGCATCGACAGTCCTGAAGAGGGCGGTTGTCATCAGCACGGATATACAGGATATCAAAAAAGTCCCTGTCACTTTTTCAAAGTTTAATTTATATTAAAATTTCAGTTTATTTTTTCGAACAGTGAAGACAGTAATATAAGATAACCATATTAACAATTCAATAAGATCATTTTTGTTCGAAGAGACCACCCTCAGCGTCGATGTACAATGCTAAATTTTCCCATTGGTGTTAGGCGCTTGTATCGCGTATCTTTCGCCCCTTAGCCCGACTAGCGATAAGACTGTATTTCGCACAACCGTCGCAGTTTCATTCGCGGGAAGCGCTCCGATTGGCCTGCTGCGACGAGCGCGAAATAAATGCCGCCTGCGACGTTACACCCGACCAATCAGCGCGCCTCTCCCAATCGTAGTCGCATCGGTTGTGATCAAATACACGTTTTGTGAAGCGGGTGCCATAGCAAAACTTACCGGCGACATAAACGCCCTTCTCGGTGTGCTCTTTTATCTCCAGCTTCTGGTTCTTGTCCTTGCCCAACAAATCCCGAACTTCCTCGTTGTATATCTAGACGCATAATTAAAGGCTCAAAGTGACGTCATCGCGGCGGTTATTATACCTCTAGATAAGACCCGTGAACGAGAAACTTGCTATTGTCTGTGGTGGCAGTGGCTTCGAAAATATGTTCAAAGGTGCGCGGAATGATGCCTCTTTGACTCGGCGTCAAGTCGTCGCCTTGCATTGAGAAAGTCTTACCCGATCCCGTCTGTCCATAAGCGAAGACTGTTCCATTGTATCCTTCGAGCACATTCTAAAGCGTCGTCTTTTGGCCGTCGTTCTCGTTCAACGTCTATTGCAGGCAGGCGCGGGCATGGCCGAGTACGACTATATGCCCTCACCTCAAGCCACCCCAACCTCACACTCTATAGGTATGATACCCCATGGGAGGTATGAATCTCTCCAACGCATCCGCAACACTCATTCATAGCCTGATTTACCTCGACCAACGGGTACACAATATCGTTGTAAATTTGTTCGGCGGTTGAGTCGACGAAATAGACACCATCAAATGTGAAGCTTTTTGGAGGACCCTTTGTATCTTCGGGATTAATGAGAGCCACTTGTCCGCGACTATTGTCCATTTGTACAGCCACCTGAAGCAGTAATGATCATATCGAACTGGCCTATGACATCATCCCACCTTGCACGACAAGTCGGTCTCGCGCTTGTTGAGCGGACGACATCGGCAAATGACCTTGACGCTCTCGGCCATGGCGCGATTCGAGGTTCTAGGGGGTGGAGGGGGGGGAGGGAGCAGACGACGGCGGGACAGGGACGTGACGGAGTAGCGGGCGAAGCGCGGCTATTCGACGACTCGTCGCCGTATGCATGTGCAAGCCATTGTGTTGCTATGCGACCGTGGAGAATGAAGCAACAACAAAGTCGAATCACCGCCGCATTATCCTCCGCGCTCGCCGTGAGACACCCCCTGCGCGACAGCCGCCTTTTCCATTTATTTTCACAATTATAGAACCGATAAGTGCCGCGGAACGTCGACAATGTGAATTGAACAAGACTATGCATTCACTTTATAACTGCTTTACTGATTGGAGCAAGACTGCTCTGGTAGAGAAAGGCATCATTAGCGCATGAGAAAATCTCGAAGACACCAAAAAAACCAGGAAGAGTACGAACACTACGTTCGTCGCCATGACGTACTTTTTGCCGTAGCGAACCAGTTTGCCACCCTCGAGCAGCACGTCTGAGAGATCGTGCGAGAGGAGGATCAAAGTGCCCACGCGAACCATGTTGATCGTCCAGCTGATGGACAGGAGACTGATGGTCACCACGTGGTGAATCATGAGCTCCCGAAAGTCGCTTCTCTTGATGTCGAAAACTGACGAGAAGATAAGGGACCAATAGAACGCAGTCTCCAGAATATAGTACCACCACAAGGGAGTGGTCAAGTTGTGGTGGGGGTAGTCCGTCCAACACTGCTTCACGTCGGACAGCCAAGGCTCATTCCACAATATCACTAGGCCGTACAGGAAGGCAATAGTGTAAAAGGCGAAGCGAAAAGAGCACTCGAGCACTCGTTTGGTCTTGGTCTTTTTGGCGAAGCCGAAGCACAAATGGTCGCCGATCTTGCTTAGCAACGACTGGCGCTTGCTGGAAAAGCGTAGCGCGTGGCCGATGGGAATGACGATGAACGTCTCGAATACGAGCCTGATCAGTAGCATCAGGACGCCGTAATAGACGGTGTACTTGAGATCTTCTACTTGCGGGTAGCGCATCGTCTCGTTACTTTTCAGCGTGTCCCATGTTACCTCCCGCGGTAGCCAAAATCGAGACGACCAAAACCAAGAAAACATTATTGCTCCAGCTCTGCAAAGTTCAGTTTACACCATCTCTCTCTCTCTCTCTACTCGACGACAACGGGTGAATATAGCGCCTAAAGAGCGGGAACTGTTTTGTCGGCCGGCGACCGGTGTTATTCTGTTGACAAACGCGGCGGGACCGGCTTGGCGACACCGAACGTCGTTCTGCCGGCAACCCGCGCCATTCGTTAGCCGACTATCGATGATATTAGCGAGCACTATCTCGGCGATAGTAAGCGATAAAGGACGCGAGCTATAAAGCTCACTATGAAAGGAGCGATGAAGATATGGCAACATAGTACAGAGTCTAGTCATCACTACTACGTGGCTCAGTGAGTAAGAGTAAGAGGCGCGCGCACACAACTAACGGGCCCGGCGCGGCGGGCGACAGTCAATGCCGGATGCGAACGGGGCGGTGTTTGCCCGCCGAGGGCGCCGACTCGTCCAGTTACGCCAGCTCCCTGACCGTCTTGTAGACGAGAGGTGCTTCCACTCGGCGCACTCCGCCCAGTGATGCAGGTGGGCACGTTAGCGCACCGGGCGGTATTCATGCGGCCAACGCCAACGGCGACGGTGATGTGCGTGACGAATAATGACGAATCGATTGCGTGGCGCTTACCAGGGTCGACATTGGTTGCTCGGCTTCTGGAGGCAAATACGAGATCCGATTGCACGCGCTCAGCCAACGTCCAGCGCATTCCGCCCGCCCTGTTGTCCGAGTAAATGTCCCGACGGCGTCGGTGATTGCCGAGCAACGGCCGGGTCGGCTACAGCCCATCGGTCCCACCTCGACCGCCGGCGGACCCCACTGATACAGCCGCTGATGAATGTGACTGTGCTGTTGGCGAAGGGTAGAGTCGAATGAGCAAAAAAAGAAGAGCAAACACGGCACATGAGAAGGGAATAGAAGCGGCCATAAATTACGTCTGATTGTATTCCAATGGTGCGCCCGAAAGATCCGTCAGGCTCAGTCTCCACTGGGGGCAATCGTCCGGTAGAAATCGAGGCACTCGGCTGCTCGAGCTGCCCTCGTCCTCGCCTCTGCTCACATATCGAGTCTTCACGACGAAGCTGACGAAAATGGCCGACCCTTTCGAGGGCCAGCGCCACAGCCGTCGACTGACGTTGGTTCGTCTTGCGAGCAACACTTTCCGCCCCAAGCTGGCCCATTCCATCGTTCCCCCTCCTCCTCCCCATCGGGAACGGCGACAAGGCAGCGCCGAGTGCAGCGAGCTCAAAGCTGCCCTACTCGCGTGAGTGCTGATAATCTGAGCCTAGTTGGTGCCTGACCATGGATTGCACTTTTTTGCGCTCTACTTTCCTTTCGTTTGTCTTGAACCCTTGCTTTGCAATAGCTCTTTGGTTGGCGTTTGTTCACAAGAGTTAATCTTATTCGATCAATCGCTGGAGCCAGCTTGGAATGCATTAAATAATTTGAAGTTATGATCTTTTCATTAGTAGGGTCGGCTGCGAGTTTGCATGCACCTAGTGCTTCACTTTTCTTCGCAGTGTGAAAAACTTTCATTTCCAGAGCAACTGAACGTGCAATTATGGAACTGATTATTGAATTTTCTTTACTGAGCAAAAATTTTTGAGTGTAGGCCGGACCGTGACGACCTGTACAATATAATGTCGCTGGAGCGTGATTGCACCTTTCGTGATATTCGCTACATGTACAAGCGCCTTGTCTTCCTCTACCACCCCGACCGCAACCCTGCTCCAGATGCCACGCTCAAGGTAGGCCTCCCATGCCCAACAGCTGCCAAAACCGCATCTCACTATGTCGACTTTAGTTTATCACTATTTGTCGCGCATACGAAGTGCTTTCGGACCGTCGAAAACGGAACATTTACGACGCCTTCGGAAAGGCGTCTCTCCAGCTGTTCAGCCAACTGAACGCCGAAACTATCGAGACAGAAGCCGTTCGCGATGGGGTGCTAATATTCATAAACCGCGTCATATACCCCACCTGGTGGTTCAAGGTCTGTTTCGTCTATTTTGTACGTCGATCGAGCGACAGGCCGATTCTGTGCAGTGGGCATTGAGCACCATCAGCTGCTGTCTCTGCTGCATGTGCTGTTGCTGTCGCGCGAGGAAGATCACTCGAGACATATTGGATTTCGTCGCCTACTTTGTACGCTCTTCTCTTACTCATTTGCTTTTCGATGGCGACGGCGGAGATGCGATTTCAGGAGCGTCGGAATGCGGCTTACCGCCGCGACCGTTCGGCCGGATTGCGACCGGTGATGCGCAGGCCCGGAGTCGAGCTACAGGAAAAGGCGAAGCGGTTCCGATCGATCTACTTCAAACCGCTGTCACCGATCATGTTGCCATGGACTGGCGAGCGACGTTAGGAAGTGAATAACGGGAGCTGGTCGAGTGAAAAAATGATCCGCGCAATCGTCCAATCATCAGCGTCGGCCCGAGGCGTCGTCGTCGCGATCGTCCTCAATCATTGCAGCCGACCGACACCGCTGATCAATTGTACGCTCAGCAGAGACCACTTATCGGTTCGCCGTCTCCCCCGTTCAATTCCAAGGCTTTTCTCGTCGCCCTGGTACCACAGTAAACAGGCAGGTGAACGGGCTATACGCGTCCATACATCAATTTCAAAGAGTGGAGCTCAAACACCTACATCAGAGTACCCCACGTGCGTTGATGCTCATGAGTGAATTGTGTAGTTTGTCGTGGAGGCCCTCAGTGCCCATAAAATACGAATCGCCTCGCTCTTATCAAAGCAGTCGGCGTTCATCCAATGCGCGTCATCGAGGATGACTACTATGTTGGCGCGAGTCGGGGGGTGCGTTCTGGTGTTCTCGGCGTCGAGTGTCGTCCTCTGGGCGATCGTCGTCCTTCATCCCGAGCACAGTCGGACGGACTCGGGTGACTCGTCATGGACTGACTTCCCAATCACGCTCGCAAATTGGTCGTCGATGGGCGCCCATTTATCGTACTGCAAGCAGCAGCACTTCGCCTACATCGGCACACTCTTCGCCGTAGTCTACCTTTACAAGCAGGCCTTCGCTATTCCTGGCACGCTCCTTCTGGTCAGTTGGCAATTGACTACTACTCCGGCGGCGACGATTTGTCACATTAACCTGTGTTACAACTGCTTGGAGAGGAAAAAACATGCCCAAACGCTTATGTGTGGGGCCGGGTTAGATTTTGGCTAAAGAAAAGCACCGCTGTACGATTGACGTATTGCATCGTAGCGAATAAGCTGGAGCGTGTGACAAATCGTTGTCGTAGCAGGGGACTCTTTATAGAACTGTTGCAATTATGGAATAGCCAAATCGCAGGCGTGATAATTGGTCAATATCCGGTCGCTTCCGGTAATTTTGGGATTTCTGATCAATCATCGCGCAGGCAATTCGGCTATTCTGCAATTGTAATAATTTCGTGAAACAGACCTCATCTGCCTCGTCGGAAGACCGCTCAGAGAGCAATATTCGTTGCAGAACATCGCAGCCGGAGCTTTGTTCGGCTTGTGGTGGGGGCTCGCGCTCTGTTGCCTGCTGACCACTATCGGTGCTTCGGCCGCTTACTTTCTCTCCGATACTTTTGGCAAAGCGTGTCTGCTCCACTACTTTGGCGAAAGAATCTCATCATTGCAACAATCCGTAAGCGTCTGACAAAAATCAGTACCCAGTGTGAGTGAAGATGATTTGCATTTTCAGATAAAGTCAAGCGGACGGACTTTATTTTGGTTTCTGGTGTTCGCCCGAATATTTCCAATTTCGCCCGGCTGGTTGCTCAATATTGCTGCGCCCGTTCTTGATATACCATTTTACAGCTTTTTGGCGTCAACCTTCGTTGGTACTTAAACCTCGCGTTGCTTTGTTTTCGCTTCGCAATTGAACTTGTGGTGTACTTGCAGGCTTGGCGCCATACAACTTTATCGGCGTTCATGCTGGCTCAATTTTAGTGTCGCTGACTCACGTAGAAGATATATTGCAAATTCAGGTGCTCTTACAGCTTTGTTTAATANATACAACTTTATCGGCGTTCATGCTGGCTCAATTTTAGTGTCGCTGACTCACGTTGAAGATATATTACAAACTCAGGTGCTCTTACAGCTTTGTTTAATATCGGTGTTGCCGTTGACGGCCGCATTGTTTCTTCATTCGAGATCAGGAAATCACAGCAGATCTAATAGTATTTCTACAAGTACACCGGCTGTTACAAAATCAAATACATTACTATTCGAAGTCTAGAGTTGTACCATTGGTTCGTTGTGAGTGTCATTGCGTTGCCCAACCTTTTACTGTATGCACCACCGGATACTGTGTCAATTTACTGCGATGGAGTGTGAAAGCAATAAAATAGTAATTATGACCCTGCTGGCGCATGACAATGCAATTGTCGATGTCATTATGTCCCGTTTGGACAACACAAAATAGAAAAATAGATACCGGTTGTTGCTGGGCTACGGAAGAACCGAGCCGACCACGCGAGGGAGCGCCGAGGGGGAGTAAGGTCGGTGTAAGTCGGCGACAGCGCATATCGATCGATCGTGTATTCTTCCCTCAGCAATGAACGACGCACGTTAAGTGTTCTAGCCGAGGTTTACCATGGACGACACTGTTGACGCTTCGAAAGCGTCGATCGCAAAGATCGAAGTCATAAGTAAGTCTGATAGAATTACTTGGTAATCTTTGCGTAATACGAATGCGCAATTTTCAGTTCATGGCGTCACTCACATTTTCGACGACAATGGTAAGTCTGAGGCGCCCTTTTATGCGCGTGCATTAACGGCTAGTAAGTTTAGAATATCCCGAGCCTGTATACGTTACCTACGGCCAAGGGTGCCAGTGGTTCAAAGCTCCGGTCACAACAAGCAGAGCGCCGATATGGGATATTGTTCAAGAATTGTGTGTGAATAGTATTTTTTTGTTTTTACGATCAATTTCTGCAGCTCCATTGGAAACGTACACGTTCCAGTCAGAGTCCAACTGCACAGGGAACGCGTGAGCATTGGACGAGAGCAAGTGATTGGAAGACTGAAGATCCCGTTGGAAAGCGCGGCGAGCAGCAAGGAACGTTCTATCAGGTAACCATATCATAAAACTATCGCAATCACAACTATTGTACTTACAATTGCGAGACATACGCTGGTTGATCGGAAATGTCACAACTGACCAATCAGCGCACTTCCCGCAATTTTCATGATAACAGCTGTGATAAGGACAGTTTTATGAAATAGGTTGCAGACATACGAAACCCTTTCCACCCATTCGGGGCACAACAAAGTTTGGTGGATACTTGGCATATCAGTGCTACGTAACGGAATATCGTCCAGCTGGGAACAGAGTAATCGAATATATGGAACGGAAACTGTGGACAAGCTTCGACGCAATCTGGAATGGCGATTTGCCGACGCGCATCCCCTACAAACTGCAGCGCGCAGTCTGTCTGCGATGCCGCCGAAGGAACAGCCAAGCCGATGACGACGATCTCGTATCGATGAAGCGCGACGAACGCTTCGCGTCGTTCCACGATCCGTCGGTGTCTATCAGCTTTGCTTCTCTGCCAAACACAGAAAGGCTTCGACGCACTCACAGCGCCAGCTTTAGGGCCTCCGACTCGACTCCAGTGCCAACTGCCACCAGAGTCCTCAAAGAACGTCGCAAATCGCGAACACCCTGTGTATTCCCTATGATTCTGAGCGTCGAGCCGCGAAGCGGATCGATGCTCGGTGGGACGCGGATTGCAATCAGAGGTACTAATCTCGGTCTCGATGCGCAGGATCTGACTGGGGTGTACATATGTGGAAGCAATTGTTTGTCAAGCTTGGAATATGAGTCCGACCAGTTGCTATACTGTACGACCAAGGCATGGCGAGCCTGCACGGGGCAAGTGACGCTTTTGACGGCGAGCGGCGGTCGTTCTCAGGGCAACGTCAAGTTCAGCTTTGTCGACAAGAAGTCGCGCGATTCGAAAAAGTCTTCATCCGGAGTATCGTTGAAGGCGCCCGATATCCAGCACAGACGAGAGCGATCGGCCAACCTCTTCGTTACGGTGGATAGCGCTTCAGATTCGACCGAATGGTCCAGCCGCAACAATCTCTCGGAACCATCGTCTCCAAATGTTTTCGCTAGATCTACCGCGTCATTCAAGGCTGCGGAAATGTTGGAGAAACAATGCTTCATGGTTTTGCGCACTGTCGAAGAATCTACCCAAACCAACGAATCCTTCCTTGAAACTGACAACACCGACAAGACCGAACAGTCGGTGACCGACGAAAGTTCGTCGGCTTGCGATTCAACGCTATTGGATATGACCAAGTATATTCAGAATTTGGAACAAAAAGTCGTAGGTAAGTAATGTGTAGTGGCAGAATGTTTATGCAGAGACTGTATACAATGAAATTTCAGAATTGAAGGTGCAAAACGCTGACTTGAAAATGCAACTCGATGATCTGACAACGCAGTGATAATTGTAAATATGAATGCTTATCCAATGATAAATTGTAAAGCGTCAATTGAAATGCAACAATTGATAAAGAAGAAAAATAAATGTATGCAAAAGCGAAGAAAACAGCACGAAGAATTGGTAATCTATGCGCATGCGCACGTAACGCGTGACATCCTTATTACAACTCGTAAAAGTCACGCAAGTATATTCTCGAAGCACTAATGGGCTACAAATTAATCTGCACGCCAATATGTGAGAGATAGTCTAATTGGCAATTACATTACGATGCGAGCCAAAACCATCGACTAATCTGCGCCACTGACGGTCGTACGACAGGCGATCCCGATTGNCAATATGATGTGAGAGATAGTCTAATTGGCAATTACATTACGATACGAGCCAAAACCATCGACTAATCTGCGCCACTGACGGTCGTACGATAGGCGATCCGGACTGAACATGGATGGTTGCAACAGCGAGCGCCATACCATTTTGTGCACTATGTTAAAATGCACTTTTATGAAATCAAGTGTATACGCACAGATCAAAAAGAAAGTCAGAAAATGTAATTGAGTAGATCGATTGTAGAAAATGCGAGAATAATTCGTTTGCTGCTACAATATTAAGATGCTCGCAATGTCGCATTAGCGCGTAGGTGCACGTGCGCCATCGCTTGTTGAATGATCTCGACGCGTCGATTAGTCCATAGTTCCGGCTCTTTCTATGACAATTCATAAACCAAGTGTTGTCGTTAGCGTTTCAGATTATTCTTGTGCTCGATTGCGGCGAGTAAACCTACAAAAATGGGGCCAACAGCCGAGCATTTCAGCGTCTCCATTCGTCTGCTGGTGTCAGCATGTGGTATCTTTGGTAGGTCATTCCGACAGTACTGTTAGCAAAGCGGACGGGAGAAATTGCAGGTGTCTTTTCTGGGAACAATTATTGCTATATGACAGGCGAAGGATTTGATATGTTGGGCCATGATATGCGCGTGTACAACTCGACGACGCCAATGGGCTGCAAACGGTTATGCCAGGCGAACTGCGGCTGCTTGGCGTTCGTCCATTACCACAACGGTACCTGCCTGCTCAAGTCGATGTCGCTCGATGCTGGTATCGTCAGCGACCCCAGCGCGATTATCGGTTTCTGCACAGATCCATGTACGACTGAGGCGTACCTATCTCGATGATCGAATGCTGTTTAGACGATCCTGAGCGCGACCACGTCTACGAACACGAATGGATCGGCACGAATATGAAAGAGCAAAGCAACACCACGTTGACTGACTGCGCAGATATATGTGCCGGCGTTGACGGCGCGTCGCTGTACACATGGAGAGCGGACGGCAAGTGCTTTTGCAAAGCGGATTTCAAGCGGATAGCCCAGCACTTTGGCTACACCAGCGGATTTTTGATTGCACGAAAAAAAGTATATATATAGCTGTTTAATATAATTTGCTTATGTTACTATATGTTTACGAGACATGTCTAGTTATATTGCGTATTATAGGACGGAAGTGTCGGATATTATTACAACGCGTTTTATTCCTTTGTTCGCCATTAGCCAAGTGATAATGACTGATAAGTAAGGTTGTGACGGAGACAGGGATCTCCGTTCTAGTCCTCGAGACTGCCTGTGACCGAAATTCTGGTCTCTCTTTGGCTAAGCAACTAAGTTTGCGACTCTAACTGAAAATATTATGATATCAATTCATTGCACGAATGACGTGGTGGCTCAAGAAAGACCAAAAGTCAATTAGTATTTCTTCTTCACAACTCTCATCTCCGAAATTCGGCTTCCTCAAAACAGCGTTTTGTCTCCGTCCCCGCGACAGACTTACTGATGAAATATTTCAAAGTGTTCGTTACATCGTGTTCCAAATACTATAATGTTCTTTATGTTTACGCACTGAATTTTATGCTGTCAATTTTTAAAATACGCACATAAAATCAACACAACTGCAAACACAACTCATAATGCCCGCGATCTTAATGAATTCGGGCAAGATCTTCGACCAACTTTATCACTTGATCAACCGTGCCTCCTTCTCTGCTCGACGCTGCAAATGGATGATATAGTGACAGCCACTCACAATTACAGTCAGAATTCCCTCCTCAGTAACAACAAGACCAAGTTTTGGTCTCGCAACGAAAAGGTCAACGTACGAAACGCAGCTAGTGTTGCTGTCAGGCGAGAAAGGATTTGTGAGAACACCGAGTAAAGCAATAAACATCTAAATATAGTGACAATTTGGCGCTTTTTGCAATTATACGCATAAAACAGTATCACAGTCAGCTTTAACATAGTAACATTGGTCCCGTAACGATAAATGCGAAGATCTCGTCGCACAAACGCATATCAAGATATTCCTTTGTGGGCGCTGTTACTGACGAAGAAATGATTGAAAATGCAAAACATACTATTTTCGACCGCACCGACGGGCAGATGAATGCCCTGCACAATTTGACCGACTAAATCGCGCGGCAAATCGAGCAGCGTCTCGACCAAATCGCCGTCGACGAAGCCATTGACGGGTTCCGTTCGCTTTTCGGTGGTAAACGAGCGGTAAACCGTGTGTTCCACTCGCAATGCATTAGTTGTGCTCTTCGCGATGCGCGCTTCCAAGTCGTGCACGAACCTTGAAAATAGGTGACTGTCACAAATATCTCAATGAATATAAATATAAAAATAGTTAGTCATCAATATCACACCCTGAGCTATCTTGGGATGAGACGACTGGAATGACAAAGATTTGTTTCTAACATGACTAATGTGTTGGCACGGCGCCAAATATAGCTTGATACGGCGGTAGTTAACTTCAGCGTAACCCAGACGCGAAGCTAGAGCCGACGGGGATCAATTATGAACTGTGGTGTTCGATGACATTTTATCGAAAACTGACGAAATGCATAGAACTGCATGATAATCCATGATAATTAATTAATCTGAAGGGGGGACTGAAATTGAAAATCCGGAGGATCTGCGCTCACCTCTCGGTAACTTCGCCGATGGTTGGCGGATTCAAAACTATAGGAAAGAATAGCACTCACTTGTAATAGTCTTCGGGCAGTTGGGCGATGAGGCCGAGTCCGCCTTCGACGCTGCCGTAGAGAATGGGGGTATGAACGGGCGGGCCCGACTCGCCCGTCACGTGGTTCATCACCAGCGAGCCGCGACGAAACACGTTCACCATTTCGCCCAAGTGGTACGCGCCCACTCCCTGAATTAAGAGCATATGATATTCGCTCTTCCAGCACTGCACATCCTCTTTTTGTCCAAATTTTCTCCTTAGTTACAACATGAGCAAGTTTTGCTCGCGCAAGAAAAAGATCTCGCTCACGAAAAGATCGCAAAGAAATGATCTAGCAATATGCAAGTAGCGTTGTCGCAAGGCGAAAAACCATTAACGAGAACACTCAGTAAAACCAATACTTTGCTGAATATTTTGACAACTATTATAAACAAAACTCAATATACTTTTAATTTATTCCCTGTAATCCTTATATATTTCATCCGAATCATTATGATCAGCCTAAACATAAGAACGACGATTCTACAACAATATGCATTAAATCCCTGCGTTATACTCATACGTCGGTGTTCCCTCCTTATTTGAGTAGCTACTGACAAATAAAATTTGACTGTATGTACCTGTAATCGCATTCGATCCTCGTCGGTAGTGGCAGCAGAGTCCTTCTGCACTGTATACATGTTGAAGGAATTTTCGGCGCCAAGGAACGTGTCTTCATCAATAATTTCGACCGACGTCATCCAATTAGGATTATAATCGCTGTAAAGAGAAGGAGAGAGTAATTAAATGACACGAAGAAATGACGTCGGCTACTGTCACGGAATCGAAGACGGCTCGTGGCGGCGTGAGGTGTGGAAGGAGATTAGTGAATCAAAGAAGCAAATGCCGTCAACGTTTTTCAATCAGTAGCAAAGGTCCAAAGAGCGGGAAACGGACAACTCGCGACACGACAATTCACGACATTACGTATGTCGCGAATCGTCGTGTCGTGAATTGCCATGTCATTCAAAGAGCATAAATTAGAACGCCAATTTAAGCGTATCTTTAGCACGGATACCGTCAAGGAGAACCTCAGGGGAGACGGTTTTCCTGTGACCGATGAAGAAATTTGAGAATATTCACCGAGCAATTTCCTCGAACGTCGACTCGACCGACTTGTACGCCAGCAGACACACGGAGCGCATGATGTCACCCGCGAGGACAAAGTCGCCCTTGGTCTTCAGGTAGAGGGCGGTGATGAAGTTGAAGTGGGAACATTCGAGACGCAGCTCCTTCTCCGGCGTCCACTCGAAGAGGCGCACCGAGCTGTTGATGGCCGCGAGTAATTTTCCGTTCATCACATCGAGCGCGAACGGACAACCCTTGATCTCCTTCTCATGCACCAGCTGAAAGAGCAAAGAATGGTTCGTAAAGACCAACGTTGCGCACACGCAACGCAGCGCCAGAGCCGATGTAGAAATTTTATTTTTTCACGTCCGAGTACGGAAACATATGAAACAGTTATATGACAGAAATGGAAATTTTAACCTCCAACTGTATTATCGAAAAGTGACGGTTTTCAGGTATGTCACGCTTGAAACAGTTCAATTTCGTCAAGACCGCTAGCGAAAAAGCGAGCGCAGGATTAAAGTTCGAACTTCGG